>JBBPBX010035884.1:14026-31803 GCA_038048925.1 Garcialebias charrua | reverse complement strand
CTGGACATGTCCAAACCACTGTCTCTCCTCTGGACATGTCCAAACCACTGTCTCTCCTCTGGACATGTCCAAACCACTGTCTCTCCTCTGGACATGTCCAAACCACTGTCTCTCCTCTGGACATGTCCAAACCACTGTCTCTCCTCTGGACATGTCCAAACCACTGTCTCTCCTCTGGACATGTCCAAACCACTGTCTCTCCTCTGGACATGTCCAAACCACTGTCTCTCCTCTGGACATGTCCAAACCACTGTCTCTCCTCTGGACATGTCCAAACCACTGTCTCTCCTCTGGACATGTCCAAACCACTGTCTCTCCTCTGGACATGTCCAAACCACTGTCTCTCCTCTGGACATGTCCAAACCACTGTCTCTCCTCTGGACATGTCCAAACCACTGTCTCTCCTCTGGACATGTCCAAACCACTGTCTCTCCTCTGGACATGTCCAAACCACTGTCTCTCCTCTGGACATGTCCAAACCACTGTCCTCCTCTGGACATGTCCAAACCACTGTCCCTCCTCTGGACATGTCCAAACCACTGTCCCTCCTCTGGACATGTCCAAACCACTGTCCCTCCTCTGGACATGTCCAAACCACTGTCCCTCCTCTGGACATGTCCAAACCACTGTCCCTCCTCTGGACATGTCCAAACCACTGTCCCTCCTCTGGACATGTCCAAACCACTGTCCCTCCTCTGGACATGTCCAAACCACTGTCCCTCCTCTGGACATGTCCAAACCACTGTCCCTCCTCTGGACATGTCCAAACCACTGTCCCTCCTCTGGACATGTCCAAACCACTGTCCCTCCTCTGGACATGTCCAAACCACTGTCCCTCCTCTGGACATGTCCAAACCACTGTCCCTCCTCTGGACATGTCCAAACCACTGTCCCTCCTCTGGACATGTCCAAACCACTGTCCCTCCTCTGGACATGTCCAAACCACTGTCCCTCCTCTGGACATGTCCAAACCACTGTCCCTCCTCTGGACATGTCCAAACCACTGTCCCTCCTCTGGACATGTCCAAACCACTGTCCCTCCTCTGGACATGTCCAAACCACTGTCCCTCCTCTGGACATGTCCAAACCATCTCAGTCTGGCCTCCCTAACTTTATCTCCCAGTTGTTCAACATGTGCTGTACCTCTGATGATCTCATTCCTGATCTTATCCATCCTTGTCACTCCTAAGGAGAACCTCAACATCTTCATTTCTGACACTTCTGTCTTCTGTCTTTTTGTCCATGTCTCTGTCTCCAGACCATACAACATGGATGGACCTTGTCTTTAAAGTTTATATTACATTTGGGGAACGTTCTGCAGTAACTGAAAGTTCCCTAAAGATTAAAACATCTTTTTATCTAAACATTATTAGCATCCCATCAAACGCACGCGCACGCCCACCTGGTTCCCCAGCACGGCCGTCGCGCACGCCGTGGACACCTCGCGCGGTCCGAACCACACGGAGGCGATGCGCGAGGGCAGGCCGAGGATGAACACCTGCGCCACGGCGCACACGACCTGCGCGCACACGGTGACGCCGAAGCGCTGCGGGCTCACGCTGGCGCACTTGAGCCACGCGCCTGCGCAGTTGAGTCCTGAGCCCAGCAGGGCCGTGAGGCGCAGCCCCCTGCGGTCCAGCAGCCAGGCGGCCGGCACGATGAACACCTGCGCCACGGCGCACACGACCTGCGCGCACACGGTGACGCCGAAGCGCTGCGGGCTCACGCTGGCGCACTTGAGCCACGCGCCTGCGCAGTTGAGTCCTGAGCCCAGCAGGGCCGTGAGGCGCAGCCCCCTGCGGTCCAGCAGCCAGGCGGCCGGCACGATGAGCGGCACGTAGGCCACCATGTAGACGATGGAGAGCCAGTCCACGTGGCCGGAGGGCACCGAGTAGAAGGAGGAGAACACGTTGGACACGATGCTGTACTGGATCCACTGGAACGCGTTCACCATGGACGACAGGCTGAACACGGCCAGCACCAAGAACCGGCGCCGGTACAACTGGGTTCGGAGCCTCCTCCCGTCCTCCTCCTTCTCCTCCTCCTCCTCCTCCTCCTCCTCTGCGCCTCCTCCTCCTCCGTTCGGCAGCATCGCCTCGCTTTCATCCGGCGGGACCTCCGTGTACAACTCCTCCACCCGGTCCGGTTCGGGAGGACTCTTCGTGGTGTCGTCATCAGGTGCGGGATCCACGCGCAGATGCTCCTGCACGAGCTCCCCCGCGACCATGACGGAGGATTTCTCTTTTCTACAGGAGAGAGAGGAGGCGCGCGCTGCGAGGCAGGAAGAGGAACCGCTTCCACATCTGGGTCCACCTGAACAGCTGGCGCTGTGAAGAACACCTGGACAGGTGTGGACGAGCGCGGCGGATCCACACAATGAAGAAGAGTCGGGCACACATGAAGGAACAGCCCGGTTCCGCTCGGCTCGGTGCGCGTCACGCGCCAAGGAGCCAATAGAAACACAGCTCGTCCTCGTGGCTCCTTCTGCTGATGCAGCACAGAAGAACACCACCCACCACCACCCACCTGCTTTGAACGTCACATTCAAAGCTGCCCTGAAAGATTTACTTTTATTTGATCTTTTATGAGAATAAAGTGTTCAGTTGTCTCGGTCTAGTTCACATGGCAAAGTGCGGCCCGCGGGCCAGATCCGGCCCCGCGAATTCATTATTTATGGCCCCTTGGATTTTTTGTTTTGTTTTGGTGATGGCCTCCCTTCTCCCCTTATAGCCATTCTCTCCACACCATTATTATGAAATATTTATTCTAGTAATTATCTAGTGGAGTTTTTTTAATTATTATTTATTTATAACATATTTGTTATAAACAGCTACATTATAAAACAATGTAAAATACTAAAAGCAGGAACATGTCTGTGTTGATTTATGCCAAGAACTTAGCAGATGTAAAGCTATTTAATATTTTTATTTAACTCATTTATTCATTCATTTAAAAGAGACGCAATAAAACAAATTCGTCAAAAAGAAAACGTTGAATGAAAAGAGTGCAGAAAGAAAAAAAAAAATCTTATATCACCCCCTTATAATAAACATTGAACCAGTCCGGCCATTGGCTTGTAGCAAATTTGGTTTTTTGGCCCTCAGTGTATTTGACTTTTTCTTTGAGAGACATTAATTAAATAACACAAGTCTTTTAGGTGTGTAAACATTTTATTAAATTTGGTTTTGAGCTTTAAACATTTTACAGAAACATTTAATTGGACAACAAAATACAGTAGGTCAATCGTGTCATCTGTTTTTGGTGTGTGATTTATTTACCTGGATAATTTACTCTTTTTCATTTACTAATTGGACGTTAAACCAATAAAACTGATGCTTTCGCAGCTTTCCTTTAAACAAAACAGAACAAAGCAGGAAGTAATAAATACATCACATGATGTAAAAATGCATGTTTCAAATTATGTCACAAATAATCTCACACAAACCATTACACACATGTGAATTATTCCAACTGTAAAGTGTGTGGATATTCAGAGACCTCAGGGTGTTTTTACCTGTTAACAGTTAATTTGTAACATGTCAGGTGTGTTATATGACAGGAAACTTCAGTTACACAACAAATTGGAGAAAAAAGGCAGATTAAATGTTAAACATTTATAATGGTGTGATTCAAGTTGTATAAATGTTTTTAAAATATATTTTAAAGCAGGTGAAGGCGGCCTCGTGTGCCGTTCAGTCACCGTTCAGTCAGCCTTCCATCTGCTCAGCACTTTATCTGCGTTAATCCTAATCAGCAGAGACACTGCAGGTACAAGCTGCATGAAGTGTTCACACACTGAAACACAAACATGTGGTCAAAGGTGCTTTTTGGACGTAAACCCTCAGGAGTCTTAACAGTGACACAGCATTTTACACACCTCTGGTTGAAATTTAAACTGAGATATTGAGATTGCATTTTATAATTTTCAGAGAAAAAGAACAATTTCCAGTAATACTTTCTTTTCATATCTTTTCAAGATAAGATATGAGATAATTTCCTGCGGGATCCATAAAGTTCAAGGTTCTGTATTGTCATTCTCATCACATGTGGCACACGAGGTGGAAGGAAATTGTGTATTCAAGGTTCCAGTTACACCCAAAAATAGCAAAAACATAAAGTATAAAAAAGAAACAATATACAAGGATCTATAGATAAACAATAACAATGTAATATAATACGGTGTATTAAACAGCAGCCTGAACATGAGTCTGTTGTGAGCAGATGAGTATGAATACAGCAGCTTAAAGTAAAAAAAATCAGCAGCATGAACATGTGTGAACTCTTATTCCCGCAGGAAATTGTTGTGCCAGAGTTTCAGTAAAGGAACAGACACAAGGAATCACACAAAATAAAAATAAAAAAACAGAATATAAAAATTCCAACAATTAAGATCTAAACTGGTGCAGACAGAAACGTTAAAGTGTTTATTGCAGTACAGAATTAATTTTATTGTCCTGTGTGCAGAAAGGGGGAGGAGCTGAAAAGTTTGAAGGACTTCCTGTGTTGTTCTGCAGAGCACCTGCATGGTCTCGATCTACGACTGAAGGTGCTGCGGTTGAGTCCAGGGTGTCATGCAGGGTGTGACGTGTTGTTCAGCATCTGGAGCAGGTTCCTCAGCATCCTCTGCTCAGACACATCTGTCAGAGAGTGCAGGTCCACTCCCAGAACTGAACCAGCTCTCTTCATGAAGAGTCTTTTGGCATCAGCTTCAGCGCTCCATCACTCATATGGAGTCTTTTAAATCTAATCTAAAAACCTTCTTATTCAGGCAGGCTTTTAATACCTAGTGGTTCTTTGACATTCTTGTTAGGTCTAAATTGTCTTTAATTTTTAACTGGCTGTTTTTTTATTGTTTGTTTTTATTTCTGTATTGTTCAGCACTTTGTGCACCTTCTGGCTGCTGAAAGGGGCTCTATAAATAAAGATTGATTGACTGATTGATTAATCTTCAACCTTCACCACAATCTTCTTCCTGTAGTCCACCTGCAGCTCTTTAGTTTTAGTTTTTTGGTTGCTCCGTCCACCACACCTCTGTATTCAGCTTCTTGGTCACAGGTGATGCAGCCCACAATGGCAGAGTCATGCGAGAACTCCTGAGGGTTGTGAGCTGCACCTGAAGTTTGAGGTGTAGAAGGTGAACGGAAACGACAAGAGGACCGTCCCCCGAGGAGACGGTCGAGCAGCAGCTCGAACCTTCAACCACGCATTTTTAGCTTGGCATAAAAAGAAATCTTCAGACAACTTGTTGCATTGGCTTAAGGAGAAGAGACAGCCAATGAGATCTCACTCTTTCAGTAATGAATGAGTTAAAATAATTTAATTCACCCAAATAATGTCAAAGTCAAAGTCAACTTTATTGTCAGAACTGCAATATGTACAGGACATACACAGGATTGAAATTGCATTTCTCTCTGTCCCTCGGTGCAACAGTAACCATTTAAACACTAAAACACTGAAACATTTAATAAACATAAGCATAAAATAGTAAAAGTGTAACACTGTCCTGAGTTTTTGCATAGTAGTATAAAAGTATGAAAATTTACACCAACACTAAAACACTAAACATTTAATGAACATAAGCATAAAATGAAATAATAAAAGTGTAATACTGTCCTGAGTTTTTGCATAGTAGTATAAAAAATAAAAAGTATATCTATAAAATAAACTGAAGGTTCTAGCATTGACATTTGCAAAGAGTGGCAAAGCAGCATATGAGTTAATGTACACAGTATATGTATGAGGTAGTTGATGTTGGTATAGAGGCAAAGTGGCATATGCAGTAAGGCACATTGGGCATCCTTAAATAAGGCTGGTCAGAGAATACTGTATATGTATCAGCAGTAGTGTAGATATAAAAGTAGTGTAAATGTAAACAGTAGTAATAAATGTAAACAGTAGTAATAAATGTAAACAGTAGTAATAAATGTAAACAGTAGTAATAAATGTAAACAGTAGTAATAAATGTAAACAGTGAATGTAAACAGTAGTATGACTATAGGCAGTAATGTAATACAAACATTAGTGCAAATATGAGAAGTAGTGCAAACTGAATGAGCACATGACCGAGAGTTTAGTGAATAACCTGTTTGATGACACAGAGTCTAGTGTTAAAATCTTTGTGTTGTGTGGTAATGTGTGAGAAAGTTTTTTGTGTTAAGGCATTTCAAATGGGAGGGGAGGCAGAGCAGGCATATGTAATATGTAATCTGTCTGGACTTTATTGCCAAAATTAACAAATGTAAATACACTTTTTAGTATTTGTCTAGTTCAAATGCATAGAAAGATTTCAATACAGAAGGTTGTTTTTGTTTTCTTACAAATATTAGTTTTAAGTGAAATGAAATGCTTTTTCCCCCAGAACATAAAAGGAACTGAACAGAAACCATAACATTTTTTAAACTTAGATAAAACATTACTAATTTAATATAATGCTCCACGTTAAAGCCTCTTTGCACATCAGTGGAAAGTATATTTTTCATTTTATATCTTTTTTTATTGATTATTAGCTGTATATTGACAAATATGGTACAAAACCGTGCATAACAATCACATTTTCAGATTTTAACCCAAAAACAAATCCCCAGACAGCAGATAAACCCACCTACTGTATATCTAAAGTAAAAATAAATAACATTTGTGCAAAGTAAAAGTGATAATAACAATTAATAAAATTAAATAAATAAAATAAATCACAATTGTACAATGCTATTTTAGATAGACCCATGACCATAAACTATATAAAATAAATTAAATAAAAGGGGGTGGGGGGGAGCTACTCAAAGACAACAGTAGAAGATTTCTCATAAACTGTTAAGAAGGGGCACCAAACTTTATAAAATCTATTTTCAGAACCCCGGAGAGTAAATGTTATCTTATCTAAGTCCATAAAAAACATAACATCTCTGATCCAGTATGAATGTGACAGGGGAGCTGGATCTTTCCACTTTAATAAAATAGCTCTCCTGGCAAGTAATGATAAAAATGAAAGCATTCTTTGTTTAAAGCGTGGTACTATGTCTAGTTCTGGGGTGACTCCAAAGACGGCGGAGATGGGGTTTGGCTCAATCTCACATTGCAAAACTTCAGATATAGTGTGGAAGACTGAAAGTATATTTTTAAAAACAACTACAGTATTTAAAAACAATATAATCAAAAATTGTTGTGAATACAAAGGTTGAAAAAGAAAGGAAATGCTGAAATGTTTACAAGTAGTGACTCATCTTTCTAATTAAAAGATCTCTGAAACGCATGCGTAGTGGCACATTACATGTTTATTTTCACACGAGTGATTCATCTTCTCAAACAACATATCTCTGGGGCGAACGCGCGCTTCTTCGGTTTCTCGTTGCCATGGAGACGCTGTAGCAACACAAGCTAGCTTTCGGTCACTTCTAAACAGTGAAAAAAATCACCACAAACACGACAAATATGTCCGGGTCTAAGGAGGGGGCTTTGCTGGAGCTGAACAAGCGAAGGGAGACGTGGTGTCAGGTGGAGCTGAGCCCCGGACAGTCCTGGGAGAGGACGGAGAGGAGGCACTACCGGAGCCACCTGCGGACCAGCGGGGCGCTGCTCACCGCGCTGACCGGAGGACGGCAGCGAAGGGCGGCCTGCACCGAGAGAGCGCCCCCGGCGAAACTCCCGGAGAGGAAACACTTCGAGGAGAGCTGTAAGCGACGGTTCACGGTTTTTACCGTTTCATTCCTGTACACATTAACCGTGATCAATATTTTATAACTTTTATTTTTTTCTCTCTTCTAGATAAATGTCAACTGGTGTAATTTACCTGACAAGAAGCTGCTCCCACAAACCAGGAGAACCAAAACCTTCATTTTCACAGTTTTATTTTAACCTGGTTAACTCTTACAAAACCATAAAGTAGAAAAGGCATTTAAAATAAAGTGATTCAAACTTAGGAGCTTGTAATTAAATATGTGGCACTGTTAGCAGGTGTGCGACTGATCTGAGTGTTTTTATTAGGGGTGCGAATCTCTCAATGTCTGGAGAATCGATCCGATTCCGATTTTTGGTGTCATGATTAGATTCAAAATAGATTTTTCGATTCAGAAACGATTTGATTCAAAAACGATTTTTCTATTAAAATGGTCATAAATTTAGTTTCAGTTTTGTAACTGACAAGCTGAAAAGAATAAACAACAATGTAAACAAATGGAACATTTATTTAAAACAATAATTTTAAACCGAAAACATTAAACAACAATGTAAACAAATAGAACATTTATTTCAAACAATAATTTTAGGTTCCTGGCTTATTGTATCAAATTGTTTGCATCGTTTGATATTTATAACAAAAATAGGAACAAATAATACAGGAATGCATTAAATTCTGTAACTTAAATAACCAGTATTAGCTTTTTGCTCTGTTACTGATAGAAGATTATTGTTTGAATTGATTGTTTGAACTTGTTTTGTTTTTGAAAAAAGGGGCAGATAAAATAAGATTTATTCTTCTTTCTGTCACCTTTCATTTTATGTATTCTTTCATATACAGGTAACCCCCCACTTACGACTCCATCGACCTACGAACAACGGGACCTACGAACATATCATATTTAATAAAAATATGAAATTACTGTACTGTATTAATTTTTTTTATTTTTTATTTTTTTAATGTTCTTAATTTCATGTGTACATCACTTTGTTGCAGCTGTGGTTGTTTTAAAGGCTTTATAAATAATAATTATGATAAAAAAGATCATTTCTGATCATTTTTGAGCAATCTTGGGCAACAGGAAGTAGGTCTTCAGTTTACACGGTCACAAATTAATGTAGAACACCGGACGCCATTTTAGGTTCAGTCACTGGGGTCTCCGGTCACAGAACACCGGACGCCATTTTAGGTTAGCTGCCCGGGAGCCAGCCGAAGACTGGTGACCAGGATGGCTTCATATGGATTAATTACGAGCTGGAAACGTCTCTGTGAACTTTGTGGATGTCTCAGGCAGCAGCGGATTTATCGCTGATCGTGCCAGGCCGCTGCGCGAACACCTCCGGCCAGGCTCTGGCCTGGCTAGCTCCAGAAGCTAACACGGGAGCTAACACGGTAGCCGGCCGAAGACTGGTGACCAGGATGGCTTCATATGGATTAATTACGAGCTGGAAACGTCTCTGTGAGCTCTGTGGACGTCTCAGGCTGGAGCAGGAGCTACAGATTGATCGCGCCGCCGCTCCAACACCAGCTCATGGCTTGGCTAGCAGAAGCTAGCCAGCTAGCTAACACAGGTCTGGAGCAGCTGCGGTGGTTCACTGGCCGGCCGCCGCGCTGCTCGGCCCGACAACAATCAACGCATGGCAACCTAAGATGTCGGCTTTGACCATCTCAAAGTAAGAAAATATATTTTTATTTATTCTGTAAATGTGAATAGCAATGTTTAACATTACAGTACACTACTGTACATGCTTAAATGTGTGCGCGCGCTCCGTTAGCATGATAAATAAAGGTTGAATGAATGAATGAATGATTTTTTTTTTTAAATAATTTTCACCCCCTACCTACGGCAGAATCGAGCTGCGAACCGTTCTTAGGTCCCGAACTCGTTCGTAACACGGGGGTTCCCTGTACTATGATATATGGTTTTATTTTCTTTATCTTTTGCGTTTTTTTGTAAAAATAAAATTGATATTGGGGCTTTTAGAATCGATTCTGAATCGCCAGGACTAAGAATCTAGATTCTTTAAAAATCGATTTTTTTTCCCTGCACCCTAGTTTTTATTTTTAATCCGTCCAGAGGACCTGACTCAGCTTTGTTAGATCTTTCGACCTGGATTATTGAGGATGAATCAGGACATGATCTGAGAGTGCGTTTGCTTTGGGAAAGAGTCTGCGAGCGTTGTGAGCCGTGGCGATCTGAACCGTTTGAGGCGACAGACCTTTGACCTTAGCGATGTAGCTGCAGGACAGGCTGATGCTGCTGGGCTCGTTCCTCACCTGGAGTAAACGAGAAAACGACAGGAACGACTGGAAACGTCAGCATTTATGTTACAGTGACCTGTAAATAGTGAAACTTACATGTTTGTCGAGTCCCAGCGCAGGAGAGTCTGTTTCCAGACAGATGTGTTCCAGCGGGATCTGCCTGATCAGTTTGTCTCTCTGGAATGTATTAAAATGTGTTTTGTTACTCCGTTAGCTTCTAGCACCAGCTGGAGGATGTTAGCTCATGCAGATATTAAGATTTTAAAAAGTCACAGATGGTGTTTATCTGCAATATTCTTATGTCTATTTTTTGTACTTCATTGTGTGTGTTGCCTGTTGTTTGTTTGTACAGCACTTTGGTTGGCCTTGTCGCTGTTTAAAGTGCTCTATATATAAAATGGTATGGTATGGTATCATAAACACTGAACTACTTCAGGACATTTTATGGCTGCAGAAGAACCAAAATACACAAAATTAACTGTAATAAACATCCAACAGCATCTAAACACAAAATTGACTTCAGTGTTAAGAGTAGTTCATTCAACCTTTTTTATTCAGGTTAATCCCATTGAGCCTCTGGGACTCATTGACAAGAGAGACCTGAATTTTAACAAAGAGTGACAACAGTGTACAACAATAGACGATCGTAAAGGATGCATACAAATTGAATTTAGTTTTTTGTTTGTTTGTTTTTTTAACGTCAAAATAAAATTGTATTTAAAATAAAATGTAACAAAAAAACAGCTAGATTATAAGGTGGTGTAGAAAACTTAAAACAGGAACATGTCTGCATTGGTTCTTGCTATGAACTTATCAGATGTTTAAAGTCACTTAGAGAGGTCATGGACCTGAGTAAAGTTGGCCACTCAGGTCAAGGTCGAGAGCTTCAGATCTTTTTGTAAGATATTCCATGAAGCAGGAGCGGAGTAGGAGAAGGCCCTTTTTCCAAGTTCAGTCCTCACTGACGGAACACTGCAGGTAATCATGTCCTGAGAGCGCACGCTGTAGCTGCACTCACGCAAAGACATGTAGGAGGAGATGTATGAGGGCAGCAGACCAAGAAGTGATTTAAAGATGAAAATGTACCAGTGGAAGAGTCTGTGTGAAGTTAATGATGTCCAGTTAACCAGTGAATACAGGGTGCAGTGGTGGGTACGATAATCACAGCCAGTTATGAATCTTAGTGCACCATGATAGACAACATCCGCAGGGTGCTTGTAGGAGCATTCATGTAGAGAATGTCACTGTAATCAATGGAGGGAAGGAAAGTCACAGATACAAGACTTCGCCCATCTCTAACTTTTTCTGATGCTGAGAAACTCGTCCATGCCTTTGTCTCCTCCAGGCTCGACTACTGCAACTCCCTGTTTATTGGTATCCCTGGCAAAAACCTTCAGAAACTTCAATACATTCAAAACAGTGCAGCAAGGATTCTGTTGAGAGTTCGTAAATTTGAACATATTACACCCATTCTCCATAACCTCCATTGGCTTCCTGTCACCTACAGAATTCAGTACAAAACTGCTCTCATTACCCATCAATGCTTGCACGGCACTTCACCTGACTATCTAAAGGACATTCTTGCACCATATTCATCCACCCGGTCTCTACGATCACAGAACAGTAATTTCCTTCATATTCCTCGGACCAAATTGAGGACCATGGGAGACCGAGCATTCTGTGTGGCTGCCCCCCGCCTGTGGAACTCCCTCCCTGATGACCTGAGAGCTCCACAGTCACTGGTTGACTTTAAAAGCAGCATAAAGACCTTTCTTTTTAAGCAAGCCTATTCTGCCTCCACATGATTTTATCTTTGATCTTAGCTGATATCATTATTGATTTTACTTGATTTTATCACTTGTTTTATTTTATTTATTTTTTAAGCAAGCCTAATCTGCATCCACATGATTTTATCTTTGATCTTAGTCGATATTATTATTGATTTTATTTGATTTTATCACTTGTTTTATTTTGATCTTTGCTTTGTTACACTTTGTAGCACTTTGAGATTTTTATTAATGAAAAGTGCATTATAAATGGAATTCATTATTATTATTATTATTATTAAGGCAGTTTCCTAACATTCAGTGTTAGACATGATCTGTTTCTGAAAAAGAAACCCAGTTTAACTTTCAGTTTCTTTACTAGGTTTTCCACGTGGAGTTTAAAAGAGAGCTGTGAATCAACCAGGATACCCAAATATTTATAGGAATCAACAAACTCAATTGGGACACCATTTGAGGATAAAATCAGAGGAAGATCTGCTGGGACCGACTTCCTACTTGAAAAAAACATCCCTTTTGTTTTATCAGCATTTAGTACAAGTTTGAGACGGAACAAATCTGACTGGATGATGTCAAAAGCGGATTGCAGTGACTGGAAAGCCTTAGCTACTGTTTTAGCTCGGCAGTAAACAACTGTATCATCAGCATAGAAATGTAAGGATGCATCAGGGATGCTCTGACCTACATTACCGGTACCTAAGTAAATTGTAAAGAGGGTTGGTCCTAAGACTGAGCCTTGTGGTACACCCTTTTTAACTGTTAAATAACTGGAAGAAGTACCGTTATGTTGAACACATTGTCTCCGATCAGAAAGATAGTTAGAAAACCAACCAATGTGTGATCTGAGAAACCGATTTCTGAGAGCTTATGACACAGGATGTTATGATCCACTGTGTCAAAAGCTTTAGACAGGTCTAAGTGCAGCACAATAATCTTTTGCATCCAATGCTTCGATAACGTCATTAAGGACCTTCAGTGAAGCAGTCGTAGTGGGAGTCCTGTCAAAAATGAACTGATCTACTTGAACATAATTCCTACAGCTTACTCATCTGCATGGTAGAAATGGCACCAACCTGTTGGTTCCTGCAGACAGCAGGTGGGAAAGAGAAGAAGTAACCGGCTTTCACGCCTTCCAGAGCCACCGACGGCTTCCCGGCGAAGTTGTGAAGCAGAGCCTGACTGATACCTAACGGAAAGATATGAAGCTGGGACGTCAAAATGTTTGAAGCTGCTTGAAACTGCAGAGAGGGAGACCCCCCACCTTGTTGTCTCATGGTGTCTATGGTGACTTTAGCTGCTGACCGTGAGTGGACGTTCCTGTACACACAAGAAAATGTTATTTTAACCAAAGTCATCTTGATTTAATGGCAGGGTTCCCACATATTTTCTGTTTTGAAAGTCCATGATTTTACTTTTCAGGTTTTTGTCTCGTCAGAAGAAAAGTTCCCAAACTTTTTACTTTTCATCCTACAAAAACAGTCAGAGGCTCAAGGCTCCAACCATTAATATTTAAATATTACAAACCGGATTCCAAAAAAGTTGGGACACTAAACAAATTGTGAATAAAAACTGAATGCAATGATGTGGAGATGGCAAATGTCAATATTTTATTCGTAATAGAACATAGATGACAGATCAAAAGTTTAATCTGAGTAAATGTAACATTTTAAAGGAAAAATATGTTGATTCAAAATTTCACAGTGTCAACAAATCCCAAAAAAGTTGGGACAAGTAGCAATAAGTGGCTGGAAAAAGGAAATTGAGCATATAACAAACAGCTGGAAGACCAATTAACACTAATTAGGTCAATTGACAACATGATTGGGTATAAAAAGAGCTTCTCAGAGTGTCAGTGTCTCTCAGAAGCCAAGATGGTAAGAGGATCACCAATTCCACCATTGTTGCACAGAAAGATAGTGCAGCAATACCAGAATGGTGTTACCCAGCGTAAAATAGCAAAGACTTTTAAGTTATCATCATCAACCGTGCATAACATCATCAAAAGATTCAGAGAATCTGGAACAATCGCTGTGCGTAAGGGTCAAGGCCGTAAAACTCTACTGGATGCTCGTGATCTCCGGGCCCTTAAACGTCACTGCACCTCAAACAGGAATGCCACTGTCAAGGAAATAACAGAATGGGCTCAGGAATACTTCCAGAAAGCATTGTCAGTGAACACAATCCACCGTTGCCAGCTGAAACTCTACAGTGCAAAGAGGAAGCCATTTCTAAGCAAGCTCCACAAGCTCAGACGTTTGCACTGGGCCAGGGGTCATTTAAAATGGAGTGTGGCAAAATGGAAGACTGTTCTGTGTCAGATGAGTCACGATTTGAAGTTCTTTATGGAACACTGGGACGCCATGTCATCCGGACCAGAGAGGACAAGGATAGCCCAAGTTGTTATCAACGCTCCGTTCAGAAGCCTGCATCACTGATGGTATGGGGTTGCATGAGCGCTTGTGGCATGGGCAGCTTGCATGTCTGGAAAGGCTCCATTAATGCAGAGAACTATGTTCAGGTTCTAGAACAACATATGCTCCATCTAGACGTCATCTCTTTCAGGGAAGACCCTGCATTTTTCAACAAGATAATGCCAGACCACATTCTGCAGCAATCACAACATCATGGCTACGTAGGAGAAGGATCCGGTACTGAAATGTCCAGCCTGCAGTCCAGATGTTTCACCTATAGAGAACATTTGGTGCATCATAAAGAGGAAGGTGCAACAAAGAAGGCCCAAGACGATTGAACAGTTAGAGGCCTGTATTAGACATGAATGTAGAGCATTCCTATTTCTAAACTTGAGAAACTGGTCTCCTCTGTCCCCAGACGTCTGTTGAGTGTTGGAAGAAGAAGGGGGGATGCCACACAGTGGTAAAAATGGACTTGTCCCAACTTTTTTTGGAATCCAGTTTGTATAACTAACCAACAACTGGAGCAGAAGGACGACACAAACAGCTCGGATGTTTCTCACAGCCATACATCTTGAAGGTTTAGTGGAACAATTCCCATTCTCTGTCCACGTGTCATTTACCCACAGCATCGTGCACGTTCTGAACCGAGCTCACACAGGGAGGTCCAGCTCCTTGGAGACGCTGAGCTGTTTAACGAAGACGTTCATCTGGTCGTCTCTGTCCTGCTGAGTGGGAGCGCACCACGGAGTGAAGTCCAACCCGATCTGAAACCAACAAAACAAAATTCATTATTCACGTGTTCAACTGATCAGAATTCTACAAACATCGCCGCTGCAGACAGGCGACGTGCATTTACTGCAGAAATACTTTCATTTTTAACAGCTCCTGCTCATGGTGCGTTCAACACCTGATGAAAAATCTGAATTTCTACCGTTCAGAAGACAAACAACACGGAACAAGTCACGTCCCCCGTCAACGAACCAGACGGACAGATGGCGTTTCAAGGTCACAGAGACTAGTTGGATTTTGTAGTCTTGGTATAAAATACATTACAAAGTATTTATACAGTAGTATTACTTCATTTCTTTCAGATATACTCAGTACCTGTGAAGACCATTTCCAGTTAAACAGTTACTGTAAGGAGGAAAAGTGACATTTATTTTGGGTTAATCTGAGAAGTTCACAAATGACATTTTTAAACCTAAAGAGCTCCAAAATGTGACAAAATTATATTTTCAAGTTTTCAGTGAGTTTTTGAGTTACAAGTGACCTCAGACACACAAAACTAAATTATCAAGCAAAGAACGTGAACCTTTTTATAAAATGGATCCTTTAAGTGTTTTTGGAACTAAAGTCCAGACAAAGGTCTTCGCTGACAAGATATTAAAATATTATTTATATGTAAAGAGATAAACAATTCAAACTTTTCATACATTCAGCTGAAATACACTGATATTATTATGTCTGTTAAAATTATCTGTTGACTTCTGCTCAGTTTAAACCTGTTAAAAGTTTTCAATCGGTCAAAGTGAGTTCTCGTAATCTCTTTGTTGCCTTAAACCACAGTAAGGCTTTAAATCTGGAAGAGAAATAAGAAAAAAAAGTACATTTGCAGTTTAAGAGCCATGCAGGAGAGGTTTCAGTTTTCTTTCTGCAAAAGGAAAACAGTCTTTGAGTTCAGGAGGGATCTCATGTCACGGCGCCTCAGACCTGATCCATAAAACAACAGCAGGACTCCGAACAAGTGAGAGAATAATTAGATTCATCAGAAGTCCCTCTGACGGTAGATTAAAACATTTACTGAACCTGTTTTTTTTTGTTACAGAAAAGAGCTATAAGAATAATTACCAGAAAAAAATTATTGTCACCCATCTAGTACTGTACATTGTTTCATCAATTGAAGTTACTAAAATTCAGTGACTTGGTGGATTATAATATTTTGTCTGTCATGTATAGAGCCCATAAAGAAGAATTACCATGTAATATCCAAATACTTTTTGTTAAACGTCAAAGCTGTTATAATTTAAAGGGAGAAGACATTTTTGTTAAACCTAAATACAGAACAAGTTCGAGGGGTCGGTCAAGCTCCATTCAGGGAATTGGTTTGTGGAATGTTTTGGATACTGAAATTAAAAATGCCACTTCATTATTTTTATTTAAGAAATTAATCAAAACCAAATTATTACAGAAATATATATGAATTAGTTTTTTGCGTGTCATTTTGTAATTCGATAATTATGATTTATTTTCTATTCGGTTACTTATTTGATGATTTTTTTTGTTTATTTGAACTGACTGTTTGAAAAAGGGGGCAGATATAAGATTTTTCTCTTCATTCTGCCACCCTTCATTTTATTTCTTGATATTGTATTGTTACATTTGTGATTTTTTTTTGTGTGTTATATTTTAAAATGAATAAATTTAATTTAAATTTATTTTATTTTTTTACCACTTTAATGAGCTTAACAGACTTTACTCCATCAAAAGTTGTTTAAAGTTTGTTCACTGGGGACAGGAACTGTAGAGGATGTTCAAACGTTAAGCCTGTCAGAGGACGCAGGTCTTCAGACACCGGATGCTGTCTCTGTTCAGGTGGGGGTCCCCGGCGTCGACACGAGCCTGATCCATCCGTTCAAGTTGAGAAGGTCGGAGTTAAATGAGCAACGATCGGGAACAAGAAACAAAAAGTGAACGAGAAAAAGCAGCTAAAGCTCCTTGAAAAACCTCCAGAAGGTCTAAAGAAATAAAGACCACTTTGAAGATTTAAAACTAAAAGTCTGGCTGCTTTGATAAAAACAATAAAAGTCAGGCATCCTGTCAAAGATTGTTTGTTCTTTTCTTCTTCTTTCGGCTGCTCCCTTTGTCAGGGGTCGCCACAGTGAACCAACTCAGACGAAGACTGTTTTTACAACAGATGTCCTTCCTGACACAACCACAGCTACCACAGCGCTCCGTGTGGAGCAGAGGGAACAAATGGTGGGGGTTCAGGGCCTTGCTCAAGGGCTCAGAGTGTGGGTGCTTCACCTTTCCCACCCACATTTTGATGTTGTTGGTGCAGGAGTTGAACTGGCAACCTTCTGATCCCAGGCCCACCTTTTCTAACCTCTGTGCCACCATTTTTACTAAAAATTTAAAGTAAATTGTTTAAAATCTTTATTCAAAACTTTTTTTTATTTTTTTTTTTATCTTAGTTAAATCTTGAAAATGACCAGTTGATAGATGTGACACCTACCAGAGCTCAGAGCAGGTGCTGTGGATGACTCTCAGCTACTACCTCCACCAAGTTCAGCTCCATAACGATCAAACTGAAGGAGTTTTAGTCCCTTTTTGTGTCCGTTACATTCACTTAGCTGTGGCGGCCATCTTGAATCAAGTTGACCAAAATATCAATCAGTTGTAGACATACATTCAAGAGCTTCATGAAAATCCACTCATGCTTCATGAGATATTTTGCTAACAAATGACAAAAGAACACATGCACAAACAGAAACATGACTGCCTGCCTTTCAGCAATAATGCTAATAAATAATAAAACCAAAAGCTGGAGTTAAACGTCTACAAAGAGCGGTGACTTCACCTCTCCGACAGCGACGAGGCGCTCCCCGTGGGTGTAGAACTGCTGCAGGACCGGATCCAGATCCTGCA
>JBBPBX010035883.1:14325-31804 GCA_038048925.1 Garcialebias charrua | reverse complement strand
ACAGCAGTGGAACTGCACTGACTCTCAAAATGCATTTTATGTGAAGAAACTGATGCACAATACTTAAAAACTACGACTGCTGCAGTTCTCTTTTCTACAAAATGTACATTATGTATATGTTGGCACTCTTACAAAATGGATGTTTTGCAAACAGTACATAACTAGTTATATATAATATATAGCCTTTTTTTTTCTTTTACAATATATGAACTCTGTATGGAAGCCTACTTAAATGAATGATGACTTGTTTAAAACAGCAGGCAGTCAGATTCCTGCTTTTTCATTGTTGTGCTCTAGTTCCTATCCTGATTGCTTTCTTTCTAGTGCATAAATATAGTTTAGTGTTATGATGTGACATTTAATGGGACATAGAGGGATAATTAAACATAAAAATAAATCTAAAAAAAGGCCCATAAAAAGCGGGCTCCTAAAACTAGTCTCATTATACGTAGGTCTTTCAAAACAAAGTCTGCATCCTCTGTTGATCGAGTTTTTTCTTGTAAGAGTGTAAATTTGCACTTCTGCTCCTGACTCCTCTTTGTGGCTTGAAGGACAGATCCCATCCATATCTGTGGCCTTTAGTGATTTTCAAGCATCCATTTGTCAGTTTGTGTTTTTCCTCGTTTTAAAGTTAATTTGCCGTGGCGAAATCATCTGCAGACCTGCTGCACTTGACTGATTAGCTCCCCAAAGCGATCAAAGAGCCTCTCTACCCAAGCTCCGTTCTGCAGACACTTTTGTACAGTTTCCTCCTGGCCCAGGTCTCCTGCCTGACCCCAGAGAGATGCAATCTGGAAGAAACAAACACAAAGAAATATTATTAAAAAGCTGCATAAAAATGATTCCACCAGAATAATTTATAACCAAAGTTAAATCTGCAAAATCTTCCTTGTGAAATCACTCATTTACAGGGTATCCGCGGGGTTGTAAAAGGTATTAAAAGGTAGCAAATAAAATTAACACAAATTACGACCATTAAAAAGTATTAAAAAGTAATAAATGTCATCTGACGAGGTATACATTTTTTTAAACCCGCACAACTATATTTTTCTCGTTCTGTCAGCTAAAAAAATGTCTGTGAATTTATTTATCTTTTTCTAATTTTATTTTCCGAGTAGGGCCTAAGCTAAAACAATGACGTCATATCGTCAGTCAGTGTGTGCATTCGCACCTACAGCTGGCCGAGGCGAGGCATTGTCGTCTGTAAAAAGAAACAGGAAAGAGGAACGCGGCTCTTTTCTCCGACATTTAACAAGAAAAGTACCTAAACAATTATTTGTTAGCTCGAAATTATAGCAGAGGTGTGTCTCAGTCTATCATTTGATTAATACGTGCACTTTAATGGTCAAATTAGCTGCATTTCACCACGGTGGTGCAGCTGGATTGACTTTTCCAAGCAGAGAGGTGGGGAGAATATGGCAGGCCGATTGAGTCATTAATAGCTGGTGAAGATTCTCAGTCATCCAGGACATGGTAAATTCTAAAAAGTGCAATAGAAAAACAACAAAGTATAAAGTATAGTATAATAAAGTCCAGTTGTTTTTGTCTTGAACTTTTTTTAATGTGTCATTATAGCCACGTTTTCCTATTACATGATACAACAGCCAACAGCATGCCATACAACTATTACCACTCTGGGACCATCGATTACTGCTGTATTTTTTATTTATTTTTTTTCAGTCAGAATGAATGGAAACGGTCATATCTGTCAAAAAATAGTTTATAAATATGGGAAAAATATCCATAAATATGTCACTTCAGCTTATCAGTTGCAAGGCATGTAAATTATGCAAAAAACTGCGACTTACAGGATGAAAAATACCGTACAGTAGTTATTATTTTTCTCCCTCTCTTTTTGAATTGTGCATGTTTTAAAATTCTTTTAACTAAACTGTTCTGTTTTCAAGTTTACGGTTTTTCGTTTGCCATTAGAGATATGTTATGTGTGGAAACAATTAAACTTTTTGTCTTGGGTTAGATTTAAATAACAAGTAGGTCAGTGCTTTTATTGAGGCAAGAAGCAAATTGATGTATCCAGTAATTGTTATAAAACTACATTTACTACCAAAATTTAGGAAGAAAATGACCGCAATCTATCACTTTACAATTAGTTGCTCTGAACTGAAGTACAAGAGGTTTCCGCTAAGGTTACAGCTCAGTGTCGTGATGGTATTAAAAAATATTGTGTTGGTATTAAAAAATATTGTGATGGTATTAAAAAGGTATTAAATTTCGCTTTAGAATTTCTGTATATACCCTGATTTAGCAGATTAACACACAATATCCATAATGTCCTACCTCGTCCTTACACATGAGGTATGTGTGGTATTTGTAATGCTGCAAAGAGTGGTACAGAGAGAACCACTGAGTTTTCTGCTGGTCCACTGCGTACTCCTAGAGGAGGGAAATACACAAGTTGTTAGAAAGCTTTCAGGATAATCAGTTTTTTTTCCCCTTTAGAATAATGAACATGAAAGCAGAAACACACATAAGAGCTTTTTGTGCAAAGCCGTCAAGTCAAATGATATGCTGGGATGTTGTTTCTTGGGAGTTATCCTAACTATCAAACGTAAATACATGATCCTTTTTTATTCTTACTCAGTGAGAAAAAAAAAAATACAACACCGAATGAGATGTAAAATCATTTCAAATACAAGTTCCTGCCTGGGACGGTTGTGATTACAACCAAACCTAAATATTCTGACTGAAAACAAAAATGAAGAAATGCAAGAACACCGCGCCCTCTGCTGGACAAATAATCAAAGCGCAATGAATGTGACCGAAACGTCTTCTGACCTGAGGCACTTTGTTCGGCATCTTGTAGGGCTTCATAGTCTTCTTGTTGTAATTTTTTCCACTGAGGCGTACCTTGAAGGCGGGCGTTTCCTTGTCCTTCTTCAACTCAGTCACCACTGAGATCTCTGGGAAGCTGTCCAGAGCAGTCTGAAGCACACAAGATAGTTAGCTTCACAATGAGAACGAGGATCCTGTACGGCGGTTTTCCGCTTTTGTAATTAAACCTGGTTTATGTTATTATTTTACCCAAGTTGCACACCAAGCACAACTTTCAACAGGTACAAAAACATACCTTCAGGGCCGGCCCTATGTGCAGTTTGTTAAGCAAGCGTTTCTTGTTGTCAACGATCATCCCGTCTACTCTCTTCACATGTGGCAGCAACACCACGTCTGAAACGAAACAATTGCACGTCCCGAATTAAAGCACAACTTAGCTCGGACCGTTTGTGCAACATCCAAAATTTAGACCACCAACCATTTGTTTTCTCCAGAGCTTTCAGCACGTCTTCGTCCAAGGCGATGCTGACGAGCAGCTCCACGAAGCTCCTGAACGTCTCCTTCATGGTTCGTGTGTTATGGGGCCTTGAAGCAAATGAATGGTTTAACTCTGAGAGTGTGTAACAGACAGATAAGAAGAGAGGGGGGAAAAAATCCAGGAAGAGAATTAAGATTTTAGCCTTTTCAAGATGCATTTAAAGAAATGAAGTTTAAAGGCTCCTTCATGATCATCTTCAACACCTTCTTCTGCAAATGATCTCGAGGTCGTGGGGGAAAACTCCTCCTTCCACTTCCTCCTCTTCTTGGGCGGCGGCTCCACCCTGGGCTTTACTTGTTTGAGTTGGGGCTTTTGGTTCTGGAAAACTGAGGACGGTAGAGCTGTCAAGCCAAGCAGAGTTTTAACCTGAGAACCCCTGTGAGGTAGAATGAGAGCAATTAAAACTCAGAACCATGAAAGTTAATTTATTTGCCTACATCAGTCAGGACTCCATGCGTACCTCAATGAGTTCATCGGTTTGCAGCGTGGCTTCCTACTACAAACTCGCACATATTCCTTTTTGTTGACAGTGTCCAAAAATTTCACGTATACTCTCTGGTACATGTTCTGGGCATCACCGAAGTACCCTAGGTACTGCAAACACAAAGATACAATTTGTACCATAGCAAAAGGTCAGAACACAACTGCATATACGTTTTGTAACTTACACTGTTGGTGGCAGAGAAGACTCTCCTTCCATCTCTCAGTTTTGGCACAAATTTCTGCAGCAGAGCCTTCTGGACTTTCCAAATAGCAGGAGGCTCAGTGCCTGCCATCATTGTTGCCTACAGATATGCATGCAAGATAGCACAAAATAAAATTCAAGATGTGGCAGAAATTCACTTACAGAAGAAAAAAAAAGCAGATCTGATCAAAGTATACAGTAGTCCCTCGCTACTTCGCGGTTCGTTTTTTGCGGATTCGCTATATCGCGGTTTTTCAAGGTAAGATTGGACATGACATAAATGGCTGATTGACAGATGAGCCATGGGTTGTTTATTTAAAATTAATTATTTTAAATGTTTTTGCACTTGTGTGTGTGCAGCTCGCAAGTGCAGGGGGAAGCTCCCTCCTGCAGCTGATCAGCTGATCTCCTTCTCTGCCGCACACATTTCTCCTGCTGCATCGACTTTGTGAGGGGTTAACCCTTTGCTGTCCAAATGCACCGACTTTTGTTTTCCAACTTAAAATTCAAAGTACCGGTATATCACATTGTAAAATCATCATCACAAAATATAAAAGTGTTCAAATTATTATTTTTTAAATTATTTTAGAACTTCTATGTTCAGTTGTTGCAGTGTAATTGATCAAGAAGTACATTTCTGCTCCGTGCTGCAGAGGTGAAGCTGTGTGACATCCCTTTGATGTCCTGCTGCGCTTCTCTTCTCTACAATAAAAATTTAAATACTGTAATATTTTAAATAACAGCCATTGGTAAGACCACCAAACTCTCCATTGTAGCAGCTACCCAGCAATTGTTTATTTAAGGATAGGGACTGGGAGTAACAGGTGAGTGATTACAGCCTGGCACCTGTAATTAAGTTTACTGAACTTGAACTTCTGTATCCTTACTTTGCGGTTTTGCACTTATCGTGGGTGGGCGTGGTTCCTAAAACCTGCGATAAACGAGGTACTGCTGTATTTTTTATTTCTTTATATTTATCTTTTGCTGGGCCCAGCTGAGCGTGAGACTGGAGGAGTTTAATTAGCTTTAATGGTACCTGTAGTTATTTTTTAGTGATATACGTTGTAAGATATGCAGTTTCATTCTGACATGACTCTGAAAGTTTTATGAGCACACTCATCTATGTAGCTTTTCCGTTTTAACCAGCTGTGTGCAATTCTGCTAACCAAATTGTTTTCAAGAAACAAATAACCTTAACGAGCAGGTATTTCTCTCAGTACTACATGTGTGCTGTGTAACTGGGAACTAAAACAAATTGAAGTTGCTAAGTTCTTACATTTATAAACTGTTAAATTCTTGTGACTCTTATAAACTCTTATGAAGAGAAAACTTGCAGAATATTGCTAATGTTCCAACTTCAAATACCGTCAAGGCCTCAATGTCCTCCTTTCTGACGACAAACTCGTCCCTCTCTCGATACATTCCCTCTCCTCCGCTGTCAGACAGCTCCTCGTCAGTCAGGCCCTCCATGGCCACGTTCGTCAGCTGCACAGCCATTTTGCCATCTGGGGCAATTTTAAACTCCTCTTTGGTCAAAAACGTCGTCACTCCTAAGACTGGGGTTACCGTCGGTGCAGGCGTGGATACCTGCGGCAAGCAGAGCAGCATGACGGTGGGAGAAGTGGTGGGAGGTTGGTCTGGCTTCATCATCGAACCAAGGATTTGGTTATCTGAAAGGAAGAAGTGGTTAAAGATATGAACGGACGTTGCAGGCAATATTTTGTAACAACAACAACAACAAAAACACAAATGATTAAAGGGAATGTTTAAATCTTTTTTTTAATGTTTTTGTCATTTTTAAGATTATTTTGCTTCTGGTCAACATTTTATTCCCAAGAAAAAATGAAAATGTTGTGTGGCTACTGTATTTTTCAGCCTATAAGTCACAGTTGTTGTTTTTTGCATAATTTGCAGCCCTGCGACTTATAGGCTGAAAAGACATATTTATGGATTTTTTTCCCATATTTATAAACAAATTTTTGGCAAAGATATAACAGTTTATTCATTTTGACAGAAAAAAAATTGAACACTACCATTTTCAGCCACTAGGTGGCACTCCAGTAGTATGGCATACCGTTGTATCATGTAATAGGTAAACGTGGATATTAATGACACAATCGGCTAGCCACAGTCTGCCACTGTCGTCTGCCTGGAGCAACTGAATCAGCTTCATTTCGCTGCGCCACTCAGGCAAAATGAAGCTGATTTGACCTTCAAAGTGCATTTATTTAGTAAAAGTTAGACTGAGGCACACCTTTACTATAAAGCTGAGCTAATAAATAATTGTTTTAAGGCGGTTATCTTGTTAAATTTCAAAGAAATGTACAGTGAGTCGCCATCTGCACGTTCATGTTTCCGTGTATTGGCTTTTGAAAATGAAGCTGATTTGACCGCCAAAGTGCATGTATTAAGCAAAAGTTAGACGGAGACACACCTTTATTATAATTTCGAGCAAACAAATAAATGTTTTTAGGTGTTTATCTTGTTAAATTTCGAAGAAATGTGCAGAGGCTTGTCCCTCTGTGCGTGATCGCTTCTGCAAATCGGGTTTTGAAATGCAGCTGATTTCACGATTAAAGTGCATTTACTAAGGAAAAGTTAGACTGAGACACAACTTTGCTATAATTTTGAACAAACAAATAATTGTTTTTAAGTGTTAGTCTTGTTCAATTCTTGTTCAAGTCCTCCCGTGCATGCTCCTGCCATTTGGCAGCCCATCGATTTTTGGCACAACACCGGCCCACATTTCCGGGTTTGGCCCACATTTCCGAGTTTCCAACGGTGATGAATAGATGCGACGTATACGGCAAAGTTTTTCATTTACCCTTTATTTATCCAGGTAGTCTCATTGAGCCACGATAACTAATTTTCAAGAGAGACCTGTTTAGGGAGCAGATGGTGGGGGTTAAGGGCCTTGCTCAGGGGCCCAGAGTGGAGCGAATGAGGGTGGAGGCAGGTGTGGGTGTTTCACCTTTTTTCACCCACATTTTTGATGTTGTAGGTACCGGGGCTTGAACCGCCAATCTTCGGATCACAACCTTCGGATCACAGGCCCACCGCCTCTAACCACTGCGCCACCACTCCTCACAAGTGGTATATTTATGGACTTTTCCACTTTATTAGAAATACCCTGATGCATGCTCAATAATCCAGGTAGAAAAATCTAAAAAAGCTAAGTCTGGTCCTCTGGACATTCAAAAAACAAAACAAAAAAAACTGTAGAAACGTTTCGTCTTTCGTCCGAAAGACTTCCTCAGTCTGAGAAGCTGTGTTCAGCTCAGTCTTATAAATAGCACCCTCCCACAGTGGATCAACCAGTTGGCTGATGACAGCCGAAACCAGCTGCTCACATGATCAAGGAGGACCATCAGCCTGACGATGGATCGTTAACACCCTGATGGTTGTTTGCTATTCACAGAGGGCTGAGTGATACTAGCAATAACAGCATTGTAAGTGGGGGACAGTTGAACCCGGAGGCCTCCACCTCTGTTTAATGATGGATGGTTTCTTTTCACAAAGATGGCCTCCTTTACTCCTCTCTCAAACCATTGTTCCTCTCTATCAAGGATGTGAACATCTTCATCCCTGAAAGAGTGACCGCTGGCCTGGAGATGAGTGTAGACTGCAGAGTCCTGACCTGATGATGTTGATCTTCTGTGCTGGGCCATCCTTTTGGCCAGTGGCTGTTTAGTTTCCCCGATATAAGACTGATCACAGCCCTCCTGACACTGAACAGCATACACAATATTACTCTGTTTGTGCCGGGGGACTGGATCTTTGGGATGAACCAGTCTTTGCCGTAATGTATTTTGGGGTTTAAAAGCCACTGGGACGTTGTGTTTAGAAAATAAACGTCTCAATGTCTCTGAAACTCCCGCAACATACGGAATGACCACTGGTCTGGGTCTGGGTTCCTTCTTTTCACCTGATGGCTGGCTGGAGTCCTGTTTGGGTTTCTTCTCTGCTTTCAGGAAGGCCCAGTTAGGATATCCACATTTCTCTAGAGCCTGTTTTGTGTGTGATTTCTCCTTCTGTCTGGCTCGCTGAGTTAGTGGGGACGCTGTCTGCTCTGTGGTACAGAGTCCTGATGACTCCTAACTTGTGCTCCAGAGGGTGATGGGAGTCAAACTGTAAATACTGGTCTGTGTGTGTGGGTTTGCGGTACACCTCAGTTTGCAAATTTCCTCTATCAGAAACTGAGACCTCACAGTCCAAGAAAGCCAACCTGCCATTTTTTACATCTTCTCGTGTGAACTTGATATATTTATCCACAGAGTTGATGTGATCAGTGAAATGTTGGACTTCCTGAGATTTAATTTTAACCCAGGTGTCGTCAACATACCTGAACCAATGACTTGGTGGTCTCCCTGAAAAGGATGTCAAAGCTCTCTTTTCTACCTCCTCCATGTACAGGTTGGCAACAATAGGAGAAACTGGAGACCCCATAGCACACCCATGTTTCTGCCTATAATATTGCTCCCCATATGTGAAGTAGGTTGACTGCAGGCACAGTTTCAAGAGTTGACACAGTTGTTCTGTGGAAAGTGTGGTCCTGTTGCTCAGAGTGGTGTCTGATTTTAACCTTAAACAGACCACCTCTACTGCTTCATCAACAGGAATGCACGTAAAGAGTGATGTGACATCAAAAGAGACCATTGTTTCATCAGTCTCCATGATGACATCCCTCACCTTATCCACAAAGTCCATGGTGTTCTGTATGTGGTGTTCTGAGCTGCCAACTAAAGGGATGAGTACAGATGCCAGATATTTGGAAACATTGTAAGTGACAGAGTTAATCATGCTAACAATTGGTCTTAAAGGTACACCTTGTTTGTGGATTTTGGGTAAACCATACAGACTTGGCGTGGCCTCCCCTGGGTACAGTCTGTGGTACAGAATATTGTCAATAGCCTTGTCCTGCTTCAAAATTTTCAGGCAATCTATCAACTTCTTCTTGTAACCACTTCCTGGATCTCTTTTCAGCGGTTCATAAGTGGTTAAGTCACTAAGGAGTGACATAACTTTCTCATGATAGTCTTTCTGGTTCAAAATCACTGTGCACCTTCCTTTGTCTGCTGGGAGAATTATGATGTTTTTGTCTTTTGTGGTGAGTGCATCGCTCTCTTCTCTACTGATGTTGGAAGGTGGTGGGAGTGTGCTATTTATAAGACTGAGCTGAACACAGCTTCTCAGACTGAGGAAGTCTTTCGGACGAAAGACGAAACATTTCTACAGTTTTTTTGCTTTGTTTTGTTGTTTTTTGAATGTCCAGAGGACCAGACTTAGCTTTTTTGGGTTTATTAGAAATACTTGGACTGATGCGACGTATAGGACGGTGCGACGTGTACGGCGGAAAATACGATGTACTGAAAGCTCAGGCAATCCCTTCCGTTTGTTTTACTAGATTGACTGCTTACATTACGAGTCATTTTAAAGTTGCATGTGCTAACACGACACATCACCTGACAGGTTCAGGCAGGATGAAATTACCTGTCCTTGTTCTCCGATCTGAGGCTTCATCCAGAGCTGAGAGAGCGGAGCTTATGCTGTTCCTTAGCGCCTGGTTCTTCCCGGTGCTCTCCTCTTCATCTGAGCTGAATGACGGCAGAGTCTCCAGGTTCCTTTGCAGATCTTCATCCAGCCGTTTCTGCTGAGAGCTCGCTCCTGGACTCTCCTGGGGAAGCAAAGGTGCAGGCAGAGTCTGCAGTTTGGGAGGCAAAGCAGGCAGAGATCCCTGTTTAGATGAGGCGGAGGGTTTTCTCGGGCGATTAGTTGTTCTTGCGGGACTTTGAGAGTTTTGCTGCTTGGGGCCAGATTTGATGAAATCTAGGAAGGAACCAATGAAGCCAGTTTTGACCTCTGGCTGTTTCTCTTCCACTTCACGGATCTTCTGCCTGATTCTCTCTTGTTGCGGACAACCATCAGAAGTACTCTGTGGAGCAGATGGTGAGCTGACATCACTGCCCCTGGAGTTTTGACGCTTTGTTTGTCCACTGCACTTGGCTGCTCTTGCCGCTCCATCATCCTCAGAAGCTCCTGGTTTGGTTGAGGACTTAGACCGTGCTTTCTTATTTGGAGAGCCCTCACCAACAGGGCATTTTATCAAGACATCTTGTGTTTCAGCACAGTTTGCGCTCCTTTCAATTCTGTTCTGGACACCCGAAGGATCAAACGCTTGTCTTAACGAGTTGTAGTCAATCTCAGAGTTCCTTTCACTTCCATTTGTGTTCAGCTCAGCAGTGCTGTCGTGGTGAACAGGCTGACCCTGACTGTTTGAAGCAATCTGGGCCTGGTTAAGTGTCATGCTGATGTTGTGACCGTTAGTGTTGGTCATGATTGGATGTTGCGCTGACGAGAAACTAGGCGACATTTGTCTGATATCAACAGTCTGGAGATGTCCTTTGGAATCAACAGGAGTTGCAATTCCTGCCATTTCCACCTCAGAAGATGTAGCTTTAACAAAATCTTGTGGTGCGACACCACAGGCTGCCACAGTGGCAGCCAGGATGTCGTCAACGTTTGACAGAATGTTTCTGTCGTCTGCCAGCAGCATAGAGTCTGGGAAGCAAATAGAGTGAAGATTAAACTGGTTCTTGGTGTCGATTGGCTGCTGACTTGCTGCCTGGGTGTAATGATGCTGAGAGGAACATTCTGAGTTTGGTCCAGACATGACTGGGACCTGCTGAGCTCGAGTTTTAACGATACTGGAACCCAGTAGGTCTTGGTCCATCTGAAGGTACTGCACGTGAGCTGAACTCAAACACTGAGCTGGCTGAATATCTTGCAAAGATGCCAACTTTGAGGTGTTCTCGCTGTGGTGGACAAGAGGCTGCTGGACATGAATCATCTGGTTGGACTCAAGAAGTACCTGAGAGCTGGGAAGTGAGATAAACTGGGAGCGGGCCGCTGGAATTTGGCTTTGGGATTGACTAACGGTTTGTTGGTTTTGTTGCTGTGACTCAGAAGAACTAAGCTGAACAGGGGGCTGCTTGAGATGGTCTGAACACAGAGGTCCATGCGAGACCACGACTGAGTTTGCACTTGTTGCGTTCGCAGCTTCAGGAGCACTGCCAGTGTTTAAACAGATTTGCTGCTGGCTCACAGAACCCATCTGCTCATTGTTTACCTGCGCTGAACCCATATAACTATGCCCCATGAACTGTTCTTCTGAATGAGATATGTTTCGAATAACACTTTGTGGTTTGTGATTATCTATTTTTGAAACAACATAGATGACATTATTATGCGAGGCCATACTGTTATCAGCAACAGATATCATAGACACTTGTCTTAGAGCATCAATGTCCTGTAAAGGCAGCTCTTCAAGTTTCTGTT
The DNA here is from genome assembly GCA_038048925.1 of Garcialebias charrua. Taxonomy (NCBI): domain Eukaryota; kingdom Metazoa; phylum Chordata; class Actinopteri; order Cyprinodontiformes; family Rivulidae; genus Garcialebias; species Garcialebias charrua. The sequence goes on along the minus strand of JBBPBX010035883.1, from coordinate 20,453 downwards.
TAGCATATGTCGGCTTTATGTCCTGTACAGAGGCCCTTATGGCATCTTGTAAGGACTGAGCAGATGAGAAGGTAGGTAATGATACAGGCAAAACATTTTGGATGTGTGTCTGCTGATGGGACAGACTGTGATGTGTTTTACCGCCCAGTGAGTCCTGCATGTGGCTATAATCTACAGTAGAGTTTGATGGAAGACTCTGTACACAATCAGGTGAGTACAGAGAATTGAGGGATTGTCCCGGGTTGTAGCTTTGGAACAACGTTACAGAATCTTGCTCTTGTGATGGAGATGTAAAAATTAAGTTTGACGCACCTAGAGAGTGGGAAGTTGAGAAGCTCTCGGAGAAGGTCTCTTGACACAAGCTATGGACCTGGGCTTCATGATGGACCCCCTGCTCTTGGCTTAGTCCAGGAGTGGACGAGTAAACAAAAATGTGGCTATCAGAAGCCACGTTATCACCGTGGCTAGAAAGGGAAGGCAGAGTAGTGAAAAGGGAAGGAAGTTTTTCTTGGGGGGAGTGGGAGGTCTGGGACTGTGTGTGTGCTGTGATATAAGTTTGAGACAAAGTGTTTGACATTAGGTTTGACAGCTGAACTGATTGCTGACTGGCAATCACCGAGTTGTGTTTCTGAGCATGAGAAGAATAGTGCTCAGGAGACCTCATTCTTAGGTTCTGAGGGTGACTCTCTTCATTCTCAGCAGGGTGTGAAGCTATGTTGGAAGAACAGTCTTTACCTTTCAGCAATGAAGCAGATGAATTAGCTTGTGCTGTACAATCAGTATTAGACGTTGGAGAACCGTTGACTACCTGGGTAGAGTCTGATCTTGAGGAGGGACTGCAGGGTACCGGAGTGTTACAGGATGGGTCCTCCTGGTAGGACACATCTGCGTCACTCTCAGTCCCAAAGTACCCCTGCAAAGAGTGCTCTGAATTGGGCAACTCCTCCGAGGCTATGTGGCTACTTGAAGGCCTCTGGTGGTGCTTGATCACACTACATTCACGCTGAAGAGCTCTTTCAACTGAGTTTGAAAAAATGGTAGCCCCATAGGGCTGTGGGGCACCATGAGAGGCAGGCAGGACAGAAGGAAGAAGGCTATATTGAGGTTGCAGGAGGTGGGGGGCAGACTCCTGGGCTGAACGGTACGTGGAAGACTGGACAGGCAGAGTTGAGCCCAGAGATGGCCCAGAAAGATGATTGAAGGCCAGGGCAACAGGAAGCACAGCCTGGCTTGGTTTGAGATGTAGCATTGGGTCATGGTGAGGGAATAGGCCATTGGTGGAAGTGCTGAAGGCAGGATCCGACAGAGCCAGGGAAGAGTTTGAAGCGTAACTCCTGGAAGGGTAGGCACCAGTGTGCTGAAAGGATGACAGAGCAGCAGGAGAGGGGAAAGTGGCTGTGGATGGCAGGGCACCAGTCATATACAATTCTGTTGTGGAGGAGTTGGTACCTGCATGGAACAGATCAAATGATGTTGATCAGAGAAAAATTAAACAATTTGCTGAATTGAACAAACATACAAAGAATAGTATAAAAAGTTTTTTTTTTTTACCAGTGAGCCAAGACTGAGGTTTAAAAAGAGGAAGCAATGAGGCACTAACAGGACCAGCCTGAAGACTTCTTGACTCCATGGATGACAGGAAGCTCATGATTGAGGTCACAGGAGTACTTCTGCCTGACTCAAATGTTTCTGATGGTTAAAACAAAAATAAATTTAAAAAATACTGAGAAAATCATCAGTTAAAAACGCCACTACAGTATAGTAATATGAGCTTGTCAGATAAATTGTCCCCTTCAAACCAAAATTCTAAATATCAGTAACTCACGTGCAGCTGCTGGGATGTTTGTTGTAGTGTAGGTGGGAGGCTGGTGTGTGGAGGTGTAGCTTTGCTGCTGGAGGAAGTCTCCATCAAGGTGTGCTGCACCATAATTAGGACTATGTATACAAAAAACAAACATGATTTTCAGAAGTTCTCTCATCCTCACAAGCAACAATGAGCCACCCAGCTAAGTATGAAAATATAAAATGAATCAACAAAACAAATTAAATGACACTCCATAAGTGTTTTAAAAAAGGCTTTAGGTTTGAAGAGTAAAAAGTCAAGGACTACAAGATGGCAAAGTTTCCCACTGATCTTCAATCTAAGAATGATTGTTGCATTATTTATCACCTCACAAACTAAAAATTGGTTTTAGTCACATTAGTTAAATCTAAATACAGTATAGCTGATTGTCACAAACTTTATCTTTTCCAAAATGCTGATGCTTCTAGGAACACCTTCCAAAAATGTCAATATTCAGGCTCCCCTCAGAAGAACGTGCTTAAAATAAAGCATCTAAATGATTTCTCTAGATTGATAGACAGTTTATTTAAGGTGTTTGAGTTTGTAACCTATTTGCTGTCTTACAAACTATGGCCTCACATCCTGCTTGCAGATAAAAGTAACAATAGCTCCATGAAAACACTGGATACATATTTTATCAGTACATTATGTTAGATCATACCAGTGCTATAAATAGTTCATTTTATCTGTTGAATGCTTTTATTGTTGTTGCAGGAGTTGATACCATTATTAATCTTTTCAAGCCAGACAAAACTTTTTTTAAACTATGCAACAAGCATTATTTGAAGGTATTGAGAAAATAAACCTGCTGGAAAACTTGCCACCTAATGTCTGCAAAGTTTTGATTACTGTACTGTATTATTATTATTACTGTATTACAGTATAAAGTTTCTTCTTGTTTTTTTTTTAACTAAACAATTCTATATACAATAGGAAATGCAATCACAAATACAATGAAAGGCAGCAGAAAGAAGAAAAAATCTTATATCTGCCCCTCTTATATAAAAAAAAATTTCAAACAATAATATATCAAAAAGGCGTTCAATTCAAGATCAACTGGACTTTATTTTAAACAATAATACTCTTCTGTATATATTTTTTAATAAATTCTGTCTGCATCAACTCCAACATCCCTTCTTTATCTTTACCCAAACAAAATGTGGTATCATCTGCAAATAGAACACATTTAAGGAGTCCTGACACATTTACCAAGCCATTCACAAGTTTGGTCCAAGTACAGAACCTTCAGGAACTCCACATGTGATATTGCAGAGGTCAGATCTTACATCATTTATTTATGACATACAGTATTATTCTTAATTAAACAGGTATCTAGACAAGCAGGTTTTCATAATTTAAGCATTCAGATTTCTGTTTTGCACACTGGGATGTGCTTATAGCTGCTTAGAATTGCATCTGTTTATCTCTGGAAATAATAATTTACCCTCTGATTAAATTAAATCCAGTAAATTTGATACAATGTTATTTGGGCAAAAAGTAAACATCTCTGATGTAGAGGGATTATAAAGGGGAGTCATTTTGGCTCTTTACTGGTCTTTTTGACAAAAAAATACAGCTGATATCATGCAACTATTTGGGATTGACTTGAAATAGTGGGAAATTAATTACATGACATAATTAAATATCAGCGGATTCACTTTACTTGTCTTAAAGAAACACCAAGTAGCAGTCTTCATTTAAAGAAAATCAGATATGTCACACACATAAAACCAACTTTGGCCTTTAAAACGTTTACTAATGTAGCCCTAGCTTTGAAATAAGCACATTAAAATACAGCTGTAGAGCTTTTAAACATGAAACAATGGCAGAAATACAAATACCGACACGTAGCCTTAAACATTAACCTGTGATAAAACTAGGGGAAAAAGCGCATAAAATGTAAATATGGGCAGCTCTGGTCAACTCATAATACAGAGTTAATTAACTCTTTATTATTTGGCAACAGTCCATGGCCATGCTGAGAAGACGGTTTGCTAGCGAAAACTTAATGTGGGGGCAACAACAACAACAACAAGGTAAACCCCACGGACAAGTCGAGCTCCAACACTCAGTTGTTGTTGACATTTTTCTCCAGAATCACTGTTCACAAACAGCAAAGTTTTGCTGTTCGCTCCCAGATTCAAGCTAGGCCCCCTTATCATCGAGGTTTCCTTGGGAAGGTGTCCCGCCCTCTCCTTCATCTCCTTACCTTGGTTTGATGGTAGCTGAGCCGCGGTCGTAGGCCCACGAAGCCGCGGTCTGTCCTGGTGCAGCTAGCGCGTCCGCGAAGCTGGAGCTCGGGTAGTTCCTGTCCATCATCCGGTGAACGATTCGCTTCTTTTCCCGAGGAGCTTCGTGAAGCAGCGGGCACACATCTTCGCAGCAGCCCGGGTCAGATCTACCCGGAGTGAAAGCTAGCAGTCTCCGCTGCTAAAAGCCGAAGCCAGGCTGCTGTGTCCCTGCTGTGTCCCGAACAAAAGTATCTCTTTGCCCTCCAGGGACTGAGTTTGTGCGAGGCAGAGTCTGCACTGCAGGGACACATGGCTGCAGCTAGCGGGCTAAGCGAAAACTTCTCATCAAAATGGATGTTACATCAATGCTGAAAATTTTCACTTTAGTATCAACATTAAAATATGATGTATGACACTAAAAATTAAAAATAAAATCACATGAACATACCCCCAAAAGGAAACAAGAGGTGTGACACTGATTTTTTATTTTTATTTTTTGGGTGGGGATTAAATAATTACATTGATGTCATGAAAATCAGTCAAAATATAAATTATGAACCCAAAAAAAGTTAAGTATTGGATGTTTTGAACCACTGTTGTCTACATGGCTGGCTGCCTCAAAGGAGTCGAGGAGGGGAGAGGGTGGGCCCCAGAAACCATCTTCTCACCATCAAACTGGTTGGTCCACTATGTGGATGTGATGCTTGTGGGACTCAAGTTTGTTGTGCCTGCTCAGACTGAAGAAGTCCTTTTGGATGAAGGACGAAACATCTTAAAAAAAAAAAAAAACGTACAGATGGCCTGACTGAACTTTGATTTTCTACCTGGATTATTGAGCATACAATGATGTTTAACTTATAATTACAATTAAACAACAATTAAGAACTTTAATAAAAAATATTATAGACTAATGTAGAGGAGCATCTTTTAATAAACACTGGGATGAAATAAGATTGTTGCAGCAGACATGACCTATTATTTTCAGGAAGCGCTGAAAAGAATGAATGGGAAGGCAGTTGGACATGATGACATACCAGTGGAGGTTTGGAAATATCTTGGAGAGATGGCAGTGAGGTTTGACACATATTCGATGACATATTTGAGGGTGAGGAAATGTCTGAAGAATGGAGAAGTCAGAAGTGTGCATGGTGCCCATTTTTAAGAACAATACAGTATATGGATGCAGTTAGAGAGGACAGGTAGTGAGGACAGATTGAGATGATGACTCACTGTGACGACCCCTGAAGAGGGAAAGGCCAAAATAAGATTTCACCAGATGCTTAAGAAAACTATTTCCCATTTACAAATATGATCTGGCCAAGAAAAAAAATGCATCAATACCTTGTGCAGAACCATGCATGAAAATAATGTCTAAGGATGAATATGAGCATGAAAAATGATTTGCAAACAAAAAAAAATTATATAATTATTAATTCATGTGCCAAAGTGAACATTTACTCTTTCTTTTAAATATCAGTAAACTTTAAAACTGTTGGGGAGTTTAAGTTTAAAATGAATTACCAGTAAAGACGTCAAGAGGAGCCAGTTGAGGTGGCTCGGGCATCTGGTTAGGATGCCTCCTGGACGCCTCCCTGGGGAGGTGTTCCGGGCACGTGACCGGGAGGAGACCCAGAGGAAGACCCAGGACACGCTGGAGGGACTATGTTTCTCAGCTGGCCTGGGAACGCCTTGGGATTCCCCCGGAGGAGCTGGCCCAAGTGGCTGGGGAGAGGGAAGTCTGGGCCTCCTTACTTAGGCTGCTACCCCCGCGACCCGACCCCAGACCAGCGGAAGAGAATGGATGGATAAAGACGTCAAGTTGAGAGGTTACAAGTTTTTTTGTGAGAGATGAGTTAAAAATAATTGAAGTTTGAAAAGTACTGTATCGGTATTTAAGAAATAATAAAAATCTAGCCAACACTGAAACTCATTCTTCAGCTGATACCATAAGCCAAGTCTTCACCTCTTTAGGAATCACCTTATTACTAAAGTACTACAGTATTTTCTAAAACTTTTGTCCTGGTTTCTTTTACACATTTAAAATAAATAAAAAT
>JBBPBX010035882.1:18990-31804 GCA_038048925.1 Garcialebias charrua | reverse complement strand
ATATTAATTTTGGTCCACATCGCCCAGCTCTAACTGCAGCTGTCCGGAGTGCATGTTTGACTTCACACCTGCTGAGTATTCCACTCCTCCACAGGGGGTTACACTGAAAACCTCCCTCTGAGACCAGGATTCAGAAACCTTCAGTGTCAGACAGAACGAGGGCTGCTGTCAGGTGCACAAATGGCCGAACTGCAGCAGAAAAGATCCTGTTTTACTCACAAAGCGCCGCGTGTAAGCAGGGCCTAACCATCAGGTTTTAGAGAAAAGTTTCTGAAACTCTCCAACACTAAATATGTGATTATTTAAAAGGGTAGGAGGACATTTAAAAACTGACCTGCTACAAGTGAGTTAACAACATGGACAATTCTTAAAGACCGTGTAAAGTGAAATTAAATGTGTGTTTTTAGTTTGTCACATGGCATAAATATGTGTTATTAATCACCCATATAAATCTGACTGATTAAAAACATTGTTTACCTTATAAAATTAAGTCTCAAAAATCATGAAAAAACATGATTTTGCCTTGCCCTGGAACGCTGGGGGCGTGTCAGTGCGTGGGCGTGGTTTCAGCGCAGCTGCGCTCGTGTCCTGCTCCCACAGTGGAGAGGCAGACAGCAGAGCCAGTAAACCTGCTCTGTTTTTATCTGAATTCTGTAACAGCAGCTACTTTTTCCAAGAGTTACGCTGTTTTTGTAAATAGTTTTCTTGTGTGTTTTTAATCTGGAATGAATAAAAAAAAAAAAAGAGTTGTACCATGCGGGAATTGAACCCGTGGAGTTTGGGACGGAAGGCAAGCGCTTTATCCATTGACCTATCCAGGCACTACAGATACTCGGTATAAAACCACGCGGTATAAAAACATGTTATGATTTGTACGGGTGCCCTGACCATTGCGACATCCAGGGAAGATGCACGAACGAGGCATAATTGATTAGCTAGCTAACAATGAACAAAATATCTATGCTATTGCTATCTGATGCTATCTGCGATTCGCGAGTGAACGGCTCCACCGAGGCGAATTTATACGGCTGGAGCTGCAGGGGGTGGGGCTATACTAATGAGGACCGCGTGACGAAACGCGGTCCCGTTTAAACCACGCCTAAAAAATCCTGAAAAAGACATATCTTTATACACAGTTTCATCTATAACTCCAAAATTAATTGAGCTACAATTTTGAGACTTTTTACTCATTTACAACATTACAATTATGACATTTATAATGTTTATTTAAGAAAATATTGAAATTCACTTTACACGGTCTTTAAGAGATACCTTTAATTATTTTTTGTTTTGAAAGGATAACTTTAAGCAGTGTTGAGGAGAAACTCCAGTAATGTGTGTACTGATTACCTTATTGGCAGTTTTCAGCAGCTCCACCAGTTCCCAGAAGCTTATCAGAGCTCTCTTATCCACTCTTTCCATGTAAACTCTGAAATGTTCCCTGTAACCTGGATTACACAGAATGTCCTCAAACTGAAGGATCTGATCGACAGAAGGAGAAAACAAAACAATGGATGCTGGACAAATGGATAAACGCAACACTTTGGCTTTTGTTCATATTTTTCATGAGATGAACTCAAAGATCTAAGACTTCTTCTATGAACACAAAATAAACTGGAAGAAATAGAAACCACACCAGCCCAGGACCTGCACATGTTCACCTCCAAGAAGGTGGTGGTGGTGGTTCGTCTGAGACCAGCCACCCAGACAGCTGCTGCAACAACCAGTTTGAATAACCAAAGAAGTCCTGCACAAACTGTCAGAAACATGGAAGCCCCTCTTCATGCTCATCGACCTGATCAGGTCTCTACCTGACTGCAGTCCATCATCAAGCAAATTCTCACATTCTATGGCATATGGCACGTTGGAGAGGTGTTCTCTTCATGGATGAATCCTGGTTTTCACTGTACAGGGCAGATGGCAGATGATGTGTGGGTGAGCAGTTTGCTGATGGCAACATGGTGGTGGGGGGTTATGGTGTGTTCAGGGGACAGGGGATGGTGTGGTTACACGAGATCTGTGTTGTGAGGCCGACTGGACGATGTCTTCGTCTCGGTTGTATCAACTAACAGCTCTTCATCAAAAAGGGGTGATTGGAACTAGAGTTGCATTCAGGCCCAAAAACCCAACCCGACCCGGCTCCAGCTCGTAGCCATCATTTCCGAACCTCACCCGACCTGGTGAATTAAAAGTAATTACAGGTCCGAACCCCCCCACTAATATTTTTTATGAAGCTTTGACTGCTTACCGGTATAAAGTTATTAAAAGTCGGCGAATGCGCGCGGCTGAAGGGGCAGAAGATCAGAGCCGTTTGTCCTTCCATGGCCGTCAAAGCGCATTAAATCCCTGCTTCTGCAGCATTCTGCATTATTCAGACAAGGACCCTGCTCTGACGTCAAATATTTTGAGATCTCACCTGTTTGGGTTGTCAGCTGCGTGCGTCTGCTGAGTGCAGCATCTGAAGCTTAACTGAACTTTTTTTTTTTTTAAACCTCTTTCAAGGCCGGTCAGTGCGTGGTCAAATGGCTATGTGTGGCTGGTGATTGTATGGCAAGCCATGTTGCCATATAATTGGATCATCAGCCGCCTGCATCCGCTGACGCAATCAAAAGCCCAACACCGGCCCGGCCTGCACATTATTATGGTCCGGCCCTAATCTGGGCGGGGCCAGGGTTAGAAATGAACGCTCAAAGGCCCTGTTTACACGGACACTGTGTGGGGGAAACGGAACTTATGGGCATGTTAATTAGTTTAAAAGTTTTGCGTTGACACGGATCTGCTCGAATCTCCCCCCTCCCTCATGCCCCCCCTTACACCCACTGCGCATGCGTGCTGCTGAACCTTCACCCACTGCGCATGCGTGCTGCCTCACTCTGCTGGCAGTCTGCTACTTTCTTTTGTGCTAAAAGTTGAGCTAACAACAAGTTAACAACAAGTTAACAACAAGTTAAAGCTGGATTTTGGATAAGAGTCGACAGATTTGACACCAAGCGGGACTCTCTTCATCTAACAAGCTGCACACCAGACGCTGAGTGGACTGTGGACCAGAACCGGACTTTACTCCGTGATAAACAGCTGACTTACAGCAGGTAAATCAACATTCTTAATATAATGTTTGAAGCAAACAACAACTGAGTTTTTATTTATTAATTTATTTATTTCTGCCAGGTGGAGAAGCTGTCGTTCCAACAAACAGGTAGACCGGTTCTGATGGGGTCCAGATGAACACACAGCAAGAGTCCAGTTCATTAACGTAGTTACAGTTCGGTTCACGTGTTTTAATAGTGTGTTCAGTTTAATTCTCAGTGTTTGTGTTGTAAACTTTGTGGTGCTGAATAAATAAATAAAAAATAAACCTGGTGTCTTCATTTTCACAGCACGTTACGCACTGTTTAAAAAATGTAACGAGTCCAGATAGATACTGTAGTTCAGATAAATTTACATCTCCCACGCCAACATAAATACTGTTTATTATTGTTAAACTGTTATATTTTGCAACGTGACACGTGAAATGTCAGACTGTCCGCGCATGCGGGCTGCGCGCATGTGGTTGACACAAAAGCTCCACGGGAGATGTTTACATTATCAGCGGGGGGTCAGCGAAAAACTTCCACCTTGAGAGCAGGGTCAGAAAAGTATCGGAGTCAAAGAGGGGGGCCAGCAGCGTCGTGTAGGCGATAAGCAAAGTCGCAAAGAGAAAGTAGCGGTTACACTCAAAATACGCGCCGTGTAAACTGGCCCTAATACATAGTTCCCATGTGACGTCACATCTGTTTTATTTCTGGGTGGACCCTCATTCCGAGGGGCAGCGCTGCTGACAGCGCAGTCTAATGGATGTTCATTTTTCACATTGTTTTTTTTTTGTTAATTTCTAATTAATTGCAATGGTTACTTCGTGTTGGGTCAGTGGGTGTTCCAGTCGGGTAGAGGTTTGGGCAACGCACAGGTTTCACTTCATCAAAAAAAAAGTAAACGTGAAGGATTTATCTCATCGTAGAAGCTCACAGCAGCTCCATCGCTCTCTCGGATCTGCTCAGAAGACGTCGTGCTTTTGGCCGGTAAACAAAATATTCTACATAAATCATTTTGTGAAACAATGTTAGAGTACAACTGTCTGTGTGTTAGAGCTGGTTTTTTTTTTTCATTATTTAGCAACACCGTCTTGCATGCTGTGGTTAGCTTAGCATCTCGCTAACGCGACAACGGCCTCCTCACGGTCCACCGGGACCGGCGGGGAGACCGTCCCAGTGGGAGAAGGAGGACGGGAGCCAAGTCGTGCGGGCGACGCGTCGGTCCCATGGGACGTGCCCCCGCGGCCGCGACGGATCCACGCCGTCCGACCTGAGCTCGACGGACCCTCCGCTCCAGATGCTAACAACATGCTAACTTCCAACACGGTAACACTCAAAGTGCTGGTTCTGGTCTGTGTTCAGCTTGGACTGTTTGTGCTGGCTGTGTGTTATTTTAGTTAAACCTTTATTTAGCTGGTTAGATATGATTGAGACAGTTTACACATCTTTTTTGGATTTAAAGCTGTGAAGCTCTGTGCTGTGAAGCCGGTGTGCGCTCCTCGTAGTAATTAAATAATTAATGATATCAGAGTAACTACTTTGTGACAAGTTGTCCGATTCGTCTGCCATGATTTCTTTCTCAAACTCATTTAACTCCGACCACTGCCATTTTGCTCTTGTTCCTTGGTGAAGCTGTGGTAGCTCGTGTTTTTGTCCGTATAATTTGCTCTGGTTGTTTGCGTCTGCTTGTTCGCCATCTTGCTCGCCTTTTCCGCCTTTAGATGTGGTGCGGAAGCCGGTATTGCGCAATACTGGGGGCGTGTGTGGGAACTATGTATTGGACCTCTCTAGCTGGTGTCCTGCTAAATTCTCTGAACATGAACATTCCTGCAGTCAGCAGCCAACTGCTGCTCCCTACAACCTGCAACATCTGTGTCATTGTGCTGTGTGATAATACTGCACACTTTAGAGTGGCTTTTTATTGTGGGCAGCCTAAAGGCCCCAATATACCTGTTTCTTTTGCCTCACGCCGCTCCGCGCCGTGGGAGCGCCGTGGGAGCGCCGCGGCAAAAGCCTTTGATCACGGGCGTGAGCGCGCCAAGGTCGGATTTTACTACGCCTACGCGCGCGCGCTGATAAACTGCCTCGCGTGTCAGCAAATGACCAATCAGCGACCTCAATTTGTCCTGCTCTGCCCGGCTGCAGCTGCACTCAGAGAGCTGCGCTTGCACAGAGTATAAAAGGGCTGCCGGTGCGCAGCACACGCGAGTCCAGCGGCGTGAGGCAAAAGAAACAGGTATATTGGGGGCTTAAGGCTCACCTGTAAGTAATCATGCTGTCTGATCAGCATCTTGATTTAGCACACCTGTGAGGTGGATGGATTATCTCAGTAAAGAAGAAGTGCTCACTAACACATCTAAACTAATTTATGAACAATATTTGAGAGAAAACCATCTTTTGTGTTCATAGAAAAATCTCAGACCTTTGAGTTCAGCTCATGAAAACTGGCAGCAAAAACAAAAGTGTTGTTCATATTTCTGTTCAGTGTAAATCATGTCCAAGGCACTGATCTTTGGTTTGACTCGAGGTATGTCGAGCTGATTTGTCATCATTTGCCACAAAACTTTCCAGACATTTCTTTCTCCAAACTAAAAAATGACAGTGGTTGCAAAGAGTGTTACCTTCTGACTCTGAGGCTCTTCGCCATCATCGGCTCCTCCTTCCTCGTTGTTTTCATAGTTTGGTCCTCCCAGCAGACAGATCCTTTTCTCACATTGTTTCTTAGCGACAGTGAGCTGATTGATGTATCGTTTCATGTCTCTGGCCCTGAGCAGGTCTGCCTTCATGGCCGCAGACTCTTTACCTTTTCGCTCTGAAAGAAAGGGAACTCCAGTAAGGTCAACTCAGGCAAAGTAACTCCACCGTCCAGAACAAGAGCCCACTGCATGGCAGGTGATCCCACACACCCACTACACAGCTGCTTCAGACTGCTGCCATCAGGGAGGAGACTGAGGAGTCTCCAGGCTCGAACCAGCAGACTGAGAGACAGCTCTGTTCATCAGGCAGTCAGAATGCTAAACACTCTGCCTGCTCTGCCTCCCCTCCCATTTGAACTGCCTTAACACAAAAAACTTTCTCACACATTACCACACAACACAAAGTTTTAACACTGGACTCTGTGTCATCAAACGGGTTATTCACTAAACTCTCGGTCATGTGCTCATTCAGTTTGCACTACTTCTCATATTTGCACTAATGTTTGTATTACATTACTGCCTATAGTCATACTACTGTTTACATTCACTGTTTACATTTATTAATACTGTTTACATTTATTACTACTGCTTTACATTTATTACTACTGTTTACATTTACACTACTTTTATCTACACTACTGCAGATACATATACAGCATTCTCTGACTAGCCTTATCTAAGGATGCCAAATGTGCCTTATGTGCCTCACTGCATATGCCACTTTGCCTCTATACCAACATCAACTACCTCATACATATACTGTGTACATTAACTTATATGCTGCTGTGCCACTCTTTGCAAATGTCAATGCTAGAACCTTCAGTTTATTTTATAGATATACTTTTTATACTACTATGCAAAAACTCAGGACAGTATTACACTTTTATTATTTCATTTTATGCTTATGTTCATTGGGTGTTTGGTGTTTCAGTGTTGGTGTAAATTTTCATACTTTTATACTATTATGAAAAAACTCAGGACAGTGTTACACTTTTACTATTTTATGCTTATGTTTATTAAATGTTTTAGTGTTTAGTGTTTAGATGGTTACTGTTGCACCGAGGGACTGAGAGAAACGCAATTTCAATCCTGTGTATGTCCTGTACATATTGCAGTTCTGACAATAAAGTTGACTTTGACTTTGAAGATGTTGCAGATCGCTGATCAGGTGTGCAAACACTCGAGGAGGCTGACACGCTCGAACTTATGAAGATTACTGTACAGTGAAGGACAAAAGGATTTAATATCCTGATGATTTTATAAGTTTGACCAAAAACTACACGTCTATAATTTAGGAGTTAATTTTAATAAAGTTTTTTTTTTTTGTCTTCTTTCAGCTGCTCCCTTCTTCAGGTCACCTCATTGAACTAACTCACATGAACACTTGCCGATTGTTTTTACACAGGATGTCCTTCCTGATGCAACCACAGACCACTGAGCTACCACAGCCCTCTGTGTGGAGCAGAGAGCTGCCACCTAGGGCACCCGGGGGAGCACATGGTGGGGGATGAGGGCCTTGCTCAAGGGCCCAGAGTGGTGCAAATGAGGGTGGAGGCAGGTGCAGTTGTTTCACTTTTCACACCAACGTTTTGATGTTGTCAGTCTGGGGAGTTGAACCGGTGACCTTACGATCACAGGCCTACCTGCACCATCACTCTCCCATGGTTTGAATAAAGATTGTTAAAATATTGTTGTTTTTCTTTCAGCTGGTTCTGTCTGCAGGAGAGGCCACAGCAAGAAGATCTGCATGAAACATTTGTCAACTCTTTTACTCTGATGTCCTTCTTGACACCACCTGAGCTGGAAACTGCAGCCTCACGAGTACGAGGTTGCTGCACCAACCACCAAGCTACCGCAGCCACATGTTCCTGTCAGTGGATGAAATAAGAAACTGATCCTCTACAACCCAGCCTGACTTCTGGCTCCCAGATTGATTCTGTGCCCGTGTGACACACAGATTACAATCTCTACTGACCTTAACCCATACGTGGATAAAGCACACCTGCTCACAGAATTAATTTAGAAATGGTCAAAGGACAACAGGGACAAGACTCTGCACAAAGCTGAGTGAACTACAAGCTTGTTGGCAGGAAGCTCAGTTGGAGCGATGATTTCAGAAAAGCAAGAAATAATAAACAACTATCAGTCTCCACGGAAGGTGGGATGAAGATGATCATAAAAAGGTGAGAGATCAACCAACAAGTACACAGAAGGAAATTGATAACAATCTGAAGGATCTCTGGACCAAAGTCACTAAACTGTACCAGACTAACATCACGTAGCACCACAAAGATCCTCCTGTCCAACAGTACACATGTACAGACATATCTTAAGTTATTAGAGAGATGAGAAAGACCAGATCAGACACTTTATTAGTCCCAAAGAGAAATCCAAAATGATCCAGTATCATTACAGCATTACAAGGGAAGGCTGTGCAGCAGGGGTCACCAACCTTTTTGAAACTGAGAGCTACTTCGTGGGTACGGAGTCATACAAAGGGCACCAGTTTGATCAACTCTTCGGAAATAACAAATTTGCTCAGTTTGCCTCTTAATTATACATTATTAATGAATCATGATAATCTAAAAAGGCTGAGTCTGGTCCTCTGGACATTCAAAAAACAAAACAAAACAAAAAAATTGTAGAAACATTTCGTCTTTCATCCGAAAGACTTCCTCAGTCTGAGGTGCTGTATTCAGCTCAGTCTTATAAATAGCACCCTCTCACAGTGGATCAACCAGTTGGCTGATGACAGCCGGAACCAGCTGCTCACATAATCAAGGAGGACCATCAGCCTAACGATGGATCGTTAGCACCCTGATGGTTGTTTGTTATTCACAGAGGGCTGAGTGATACTAGCAATAACAGCATTGTTTTGCTTTGTTTTGTTGAATGTCCAGAGGACCAGACTTAAGGCCGCAGTATAGCTCTGCGTTGGGCCGAACGCCGCTCGACGCGTGCGTGCTGCGCGCAGGCAGTTCACAGCATAGCTCAGCGTGAGGCTCCAGCATTTTCGCTCCAAATTCTTGATGTCATTTGAGCAGAAGCAGGGCGGAGCGTTTATCTACGGGACAAATTGAGGTCGTTGATTGGTCATTTGCTGACACGCCTACTGAATTGATTGACAGGTCGGGTGGGGGAAAAAAAAGGCACGGGCTGCGTAGTGGTGTTCCGTGTTTATATGTTAATAAAAAGTTCTAAAAAATAAAATAAAAACAGGGAGCGCTGGTCCAGCACACCAGAACACCAGGAAATATTTAGAACCTCGCGCAGCCACGTTGGACATGAGTTTAGTTCGCTCGTGACAAATTCATTCATTTCCTCATCATTTCAGTCATGGAGTCAGCGGAGGAGGAAGCGATCACTTGACTTTTGGCAAAAAAACAAAAGAAAAGTCCAGATCAGGGATGAAGAAGGGGAATTTAATACATTTGTGTCACATACAAAACAGTCCGGCGCCGGGCAGTTTATTTAGAGACAACGTGCGCGCGTAAGCGGTCGTAAAATTTGAGTTTGGCGCGTTCACGTCCGCATTCAAAGGCTTGTGCCGCGGCGTTCGCACGGCGTCGAGCAGCGTTCGGCCCAACGCAGAGCTATACTGGGCCTTTAGCTTTTTTAGATTTTTCTACCTGGATTATTGAGCATGCATCAGGAAATCATGATAATCATATGAAGATGCATCAGGTTATGATTTCTCACAAAAAGTGTATAATGAACATATTTTTAAGATGGACATTTTAAAATATATATAAATACAAAAAAAGAAGAACAACTGAATAAAATGTAATTTTAAATGCAGCTTAATAGTGAGTTGTGCTATTTTTAGAACAGGTCCGCGGGCACCTCAAATGGTCCTTGGGGGCGGCCGGGTGCCCGTGGGCACCGTGTTGGTGACCCCTGCTGTGCAGCCAACTTGGGACCAGAAAGCCACAGGTTTGGTGCCTCTTGATGCACCAACCTAGAAAAGCTGAGTACAGTACTCAAAGAACACGAATAAACACAGAAGTGGAAAACTAACGGAACGGGGACGTTCTCTGTTAAGAGTACAGGACAACGTCACTACATTGGGAGGTCAAAAGACAAGAAGATGTAGCGTAAAGACGTGAAGAAAAAAAACATTTTCATTCAGTCAAGACACTGAAGATTAGTCATGACTTTATTATCCCAAAGAAAATGGCGACTAGGTGGTGCATGACAATCACTGAGGAAACAAAGGAGCAGCTAAAGAAGAAGCAGGTTAAACTTGTGGATTAGGCAGTCTCAATTGAATTCAGTTTATTTCTATAGCACCAAATCACAACAGAAGTTTTCTCAGGGCACGGAACAGAAACATTCATATGTAAAAATAATAATTTAACATTAATTATCTGAGGACCAGACTGATTTGAATTCAACTCCATCACAGACTCATCTTGAGCAAGCATGAAGGAGACAGTGGAAAGGAAAAACTCCCTCATGAGGAAGAAACCTTTAGCAGAACCAGGCTCAGGACAAGCGGTCATCTGCTTAGACCGGCTAGGTTTGAGAGGAACAGGAAGGAGGAACAGATACACAATGGCAGGTCAAGAAACACATGTTGAGATAGAAATAGTAGCAAATGAAAACTATTCAATTGTAACAATTAATTTAAGAAAATTAGGTCAGTTTGTCCTCCAGTAGTCCAAGCCTATAGCAGCATAACAAGCCAACCCTAACTATAGGATTTATCAAAAAGGAAAGTCTTAAAACTGGACAATGTGTCAGCCTCATGGACAGAAACTGGAAGTTGTTCCACCAGAGAGGAGCCTGACAACTGAAAGATCTTCCTCCCATTCTGCTCTTGGAAACTAAGAACCACAAGTAAACCTGCAGTCTGAGAGCAAAGTGCTCTGTTAGGAAAACATAGAACAATAAAATCTGTAATATAAGATGGAGCTAGGTTGTTGAGAGCTTTGTAGGTTAGAAGTAAGATTTTGAATTCTATTCTGAATTTGTCAGGGAGCCACTGGAGAGAAGCTCCATTAGCTCCAGGCCTCAGTCTTTATGGATGGAGCAGCAGCTTCGAGCTGCCAAGTAGAGTAGAATTTATGTTAATGGACAAACTTTCCTCCTGAGAGATGAGCAAACCAGGTGATTACCTGTAGAAATGTCTTAAAGCCAGTAAAGCTTTCTCCACTAAGTACCAAGTTATGTTTTTCTTGGCAAATCAATTTTAATCTTTTATGTAATAGGGTAGTTTTTATTTAGATGACCTTTAGTCTACATCCATTAAAATTAAGCTACTATAAAAAACTTAGACAGCTCATTTATATGTAATTCAACAATCTTACAAAACCAGCAGGAACAAACAGATAATGAACTTACTGTGTATTTGTGAGTACATTCACTTAGTTTACTTTTCACTAGTATGACAAAAATAATTCAAAAACAATATTTAACTGGTATCTCTAGATTTTCTCTGCATTTTGTTCACAAGTGAGGGAAGGATGGAGTGTGAGATTGACAGACAGATTGGTGCAGCGTCTGTAGTATTGCGGACTCTGCTAGAGAGACAACTATATTTTCTGCCATATAAGTCACACCGCCCTATGAGTCGCATCAGTCCAAATTTGTCTAAAAAAGTGGAAAAATCCATAAATATGTTGCTTCGCCATATACGTCGCATCTATTATGAGTCACCGCTGACGTGTCGCATTTGTTACGCATCACTGCTAACAACTCGGAAATGTGGGCCAGTGTTGTGCCAAAAATCAACTGGCTGCCAAATGGCGGCCACGGGAACGTGCACGGGAGGACTTGTTTGCTCAAAATTATAGTAAAGGTGTGTCTCAGTTGAACTTTTACTCAAAAGGAGTTTAACGGTCAAATCAGCTGCATTTTCAAAAATATTCGCTGCCTCAGTGCTCCTGGGAGTGCGCAAAATGAAGAAATCAGGAAGGAGGAACGCTGTGCATTTCTTCAAAATTTAACAAGATAAGCACCTAAAACGATTATTTGTTTGCTCAACATTATAGCAAAGGTGTGTCTCAGTTGAACTTTTACTTAATAAATGCACTTCAATGGACAAATCAGCTTAATTTCACTGGGGCAGCACAGCGACATATGAGCTGAACGATTGTGGCAGGCTATGGCAAGCCGATTGTGTCATTAATAGGGGAGTGGTGGCGCAGAGGTTAGAGATGGTGGGCCTGTGATCGGAAGATCGCCGGTTCAAGCCCCGGTATCGACAACATCAAAAAATGTGGGTGGAAAAAGGTGAAACACCCACACCTGCCTCCACCCTCATTTGCCCCACTCTGGGCCCCTGAGCAAGGCCCTTAACCCCCACCATCTGCTCCCTAACAGGTCTCTCTTGAAAATGAGTTATTGTGGCTCAATGAGACTACCTGGATAAATAAAGGGTAAATGAAAAAAAATAGCCACTTTTACCTATTACATGACACAACGGCATGCCATACTACTCTGCTGCCATCTAACGGCTGAAAATGGTAGTGTTCAATATTGTCAGTCAGAATGAATGAAAACGGTCACATCTCAGCCAAAAATTGGTTTATAAATATGTGAAAAAATCCATAAATACGTTGCTTCAGCCTATAAGTCGCAGGGCATGCAAATTATGCCCCCCAAAAATAACACAACTTATAGGCCAAAAAATATGCGATGTCTCTCGGTTGGCCTGGGAACGTCTTGGAGTCCTCCCAAAAGAGCTGGAAGAGGTGGCTGTGAAAAGAGATGTCTGGGCCTCCATGCTCAAGCTGCTGCCCCCGAGACCCAACTTCAGAATAAGCGGAAGATAATAGATGGATCTCTCTATTTAGTCTCTATTTGTAGGATGGCTAAATTCATTCAACCTTTATTTCGTCAAGTTAATCTCATTGAGCCTCGAGGACTCATTTACAAGAGCGACCTGCTACAAACTAAAGAATGATGACAACAATAACAGTAGAAGTTTCCTTAAACAATCAACAATAGACAAACATAAAAGAGAAATACAATTTTTTTTTTTACAAATTAAAACTAAATATTAAAGTATCAAAACATTATAACGTAGATGCTTCAGAACACAAT
>JBBPBX010035882.1:3024-18531 GCA_038048925.1 Garcialebias charrua | reverse complement strand
ATTTAGACTGAGCATTTTTCTGCAAAGCTGTTCCCATAGTAACCCCATAACAGCAAAATGATCTTTGTTGTCACCACAGTGTGGTGAGAAGTCTGATCAGTCTACACACAGCGTGGTGGTGCAGGTACAGCCTGTTCTCTTTTTAATGAGGCCATGTGGGGGTGTGCTGCCATGCCTGAGTTGTTTGAGGAAATTGACATCAGAAGAAGTTGATATCAGTTTGACGAAGTCTTCATAAGAGGCAGCGTAGGTGTAGGCTTTTTTCTGCTGCTCAGCCTGCTGCTCCCTCTGCTCCAGCTGAGACAGCAACATCCTGTTGATGGAGTCTGGATCGCTGAGCACCTCCACCAAAGGCTTCAGCACTGGAGCACAAACACACAAGACAAACACAGCATGTCAGGGACTGGTTGAGCTGTGCTCAGAGCTCCGCCCCCATCATGATACCACCGTCAACTGACCATTATTCTCGCTTTCTTCCTGTGAGAAACTACAACCAGCTCCCTCAGCGCACTCAGGCTAGCTAGGCTAGCTGCTGAACAGTTCCTAGGCGTCCTGTTAAACGAGCACTTTGCTGAAAGCAGTTCCCGACTTCAGCTTGAATCGTGCTGAGTAAGTTGATGGTTCGTGAGAAGAATCTTTGTTACATTCAGGAGCGATGACCGAGGCAAGGCGAGCTGTTCCTGCTGCCGCTCGGTTTTAAGGAACTGAGTGGTTGCAGGTGTAACTCAAGCTAATGTTTCAAGGCAGGCTAGCATTCCTTCACATTAGCTTGGTCCCTTTAAGTTTGTTTCCAGCAGTCACTCGTTCAGGGATGAAGATGTTCACATCCTTGATAGAGCGGAATGATGGTTTGAGAGAGGAGTAATGGAGGACATCTTTGTGAAGAGAAACTGTCCATCATTAAACAGGGGTGGAGGCCTCTGTGGTCAACAGTTCCCCTCTTCCATCCATCACCCATCCATTTTCTTGAACTTATCTGGGGTCGTGTCACGGGGGTAGCAGCCTAAGTAGGAAGGCCCAGACTTCCCTCACCCCAGTCACTTGGGCCAGTTCCTCCGGGGGAATCCCAAGGCGTTCCCAGGCCAGCCGAGAAACATAGTCCCTCCAGCGCGTCCTGGGTCTTCCTCTGGGTCTCCTCCCGGTGGGACATGCCCGGAACACCTCACCAGGGAGGCGTCCAGGAGGCATCCTAACCAGATGCCCGAGCCACCTCAACTGGCTCCTCTCGATGTGGAGAAGCAGCGGCTCTACTCCGAGTCCCTCCCGGATGACTGAGCTTCTCACCCTATCTCTAAGGGAGAGTCCAGCCACCCTGCGGAGAAAACTCATTTCAGCCGCTTGTATCCGAGATCTCGTTCTTTCGGTCACAACCCAAAGCTCATGACCATAGATGAGGGTGGGAACGTAGATCGATCGGTAAATTGAGAGCTTTGCCTTTTGACTCAGCTCTCTCTTCACCACGACAGACCGGTACAGCGCCCGCTTCACTGCGGACGCTGCACCTATCCGCCTATCGATCTCACGCTCCAGTTTTCCCTCATTCGTGAACAAGATCCCGAGATACTTAAACTCCTCCACTTGGGGCAGGACCTCCTCCCCGACCCGGAGAGGGCACGCTACCCTTTTCCGGCTCAAGACCATGGCCTCGGATTTGGAGGAACTGATCCTCATCCCGGCCGCATCACACTCGGCTGCAAACCGCTCCAGTGAAAGCTGTAGATCACGACCTGATGAAGCCAATAGGACCACATCATCTGCAAAAAACAGAGAAGCGATCCTAAGGCCACCAAAACGGATCCCCTCAACACCTTGGCTGCGACTAGAAATTATGTCCATAAAAGTTATGAGTTATCGTATGTCCCCCTCTTACAATGTTGTTATTGCTAGTATCACTCAGCCCCCTGTGAATAGCAAGCAACCATCTGGGCACTAACAAATCAGTCATTAGGTTGATGATCCTCCTTTATCAAGTGAACAGCTAGTTTCTGGATGTCTACAACAAACTGGTTGATCCATGAGAAGGTGATATTTATAAGACAGTTTGTTGCAGCTCCTCAGACTGAAGAAGTCCTTTAGATAAAAGACGAAACATTTCAATAAGACGAATCCGTCCAGAGGACATGACTTGACCTGGTTAGATATTATTATTATTATTATTATTAATATTAATGTTTTTGTATTATTATTATTATTATTTTCCAATTCCATCATGTCCACCAGCACAAATCTGTAGTGCCCATATCCTCACCAGACTTACCACCAGGTTTTGCCACTGTCTCTGAGACAAAGGGATCTGCTTTTGAGCAAGATCTGCTGAGCCACAGGGTGGCAGTAGTCACATGAACCAGTGTCAGCCAGTGCCCCCTGCTGACGGTGAGTCTACATGAGACAGGCAGGGCTGGGATGTGGCATCCTTACCCTTGCCGCCAAGCACTTCCCCCAAGAACAACCTGTGGTAACCATTCAACTAGCACACAGCCTCAACAGCTGAGTGAGCAAAGAGTTACATGAGAAATTCAGTTTAGGACAGCTGAGGAGCTGTTCTGACAAGTGATCGGTCCAAGGACAGACTTGGTGGCAGCACCTGAAGGTGCTTCTCACACCAAGACGCCAACAAGGTTTGAAAGAAGTGTTGACTGTAGACCAGCTGCTCTGGATCAACAATATGATATTCAGAAAACACTGTCTAAAACTGGAATTAAGTCTTCTTCCTAAAAAGGCATCTGAAAAGTTTTTATTTATAACATTTAACGTTGAAGTATTTATAACAAATTGCTGTACTTAAGTCATGTTAGGGTGTCTAAAAATAATTTTATTTTGGAATAAGTTTGAACTTAAACACCTTTAAACTCAGCTAAATCCAGTTTATGTGTAAAACTATATGTAAAAAAAATAATTATTATAAGTTTGAAAAGATTAAAGTCAAATTGAGTTGGGTAAAAGGTGAATTAAAATGAATAAATGAAGTAGTAGTTCTGACCTAAGAGTATTTTTAGCTCATTTCTATTTTTAAGAAACATGTCACAGCCTGTGTTACCGAGCTTTTATTTATTTAGGTCTACAGGTTTCTATCAGACTGAATGTTGTTTACTTTTCTGTTCCCATGGACAATCTCAGTAAAAAAGCTTCACAGATAATAGTTCTTTTGTGGCCGTTAGTGATAAAAGTGTTCATGTCCGACTGAACGTAATCATGGTTTCTGACCCAGAAAACATCTTCCCCCTCAGAGGTGTTTCAGAACAAACATCTGTGGAACATCCTCCTGCAGCTTTCAAACAACAAGTACAACAAAATGTGCAGTTTGAGTGGAATTAGTGTGTTTTCATTGTTGGTACTGTACATCACATGGTGAAGACAAAGTTCAAACAATTTTGTTTTGGTGAACCGAATGAGAAAACCCAGCTCTTTGGAGCATAGAGAGAGTTCTAAAATGTCATATAAAGATGGACTGAGCTGAAACCATTATGTCGTTACATGTTTTAACACAACTGCAGATCGTTTTTAGAAAATAGTCTGCCGCAAAAAAAAAAAGAACACATCTCATGAACCAGTAGATCAATTAATCTTCAAACGCTCAGAAAATTATTAGTGAACTGGATCTACAACTGGGTGGCACAGTTGGTAGAGCTGCTGCCTCTCAGCAAGAAGGTTGCCAGTTCAAACCCAGGCTGGGTGTCTTTCTGGGTGGAGTTTGCACATTCTGTCCGTGCTGCATGGATTTTCTCTGGGTACTCCAGTTTCCTCCCACAGACCAAAAACATGCATGTTGGGCTGACTGGTAACTCTAAGTGTGACTGGTTGTTTGTCTCTATGTGTCCCTGTGATGGACTGGAGACCTGTCCAGGGTATGCTCCGCCTCTCGCACAGTGACTGCTGGACATGGGCACCAATGACCCCCATGACCCAAAAAGGAAGAAGCTGGTGATGGATGGATGGATGGATGGATGGATGGAATGGATGGAATGGATGGATGGAATGGATCGAATGGATGGATGGAATGGATCGAATGGATACCATACCATACCATACCATTTTATTTATAAAGCACTTTAAACAGGAACAAGTCCACACCAAAGTGCTGGACAAACAAACACGCAACAGGCAACACAGACGAAGTACAACACGAAAAACATAAAAACATTGCAGATCATAAATCAAACGATCCAATACAAATCAGCTGGCATTGAAAGCAATGGACCTTACCAAGCTCCGCCCACAGGGCCGCGTTTCATTGGCTAATACCCATAACACGTCACAGCGCAGCTTCCACGTGCGTGCCGGTCTCACAAAACAAACGCTACGGTAGCGTTTGTGAGACCGGCACCACATGCTACTTACATTGCTAGCTAGCATACGTGCAGAATTTTTCTGCGTCAGGGCTGGAAAAATGCTCCTCCACCGTCAGTGGGGTATCTGTACAGGAGATGTCAGGTACCCTGACCGTATTTGTGGAAGTAAAATTCACCGTTTCCCTATATGTGAAACTGAATGCCTTGCTTGGATCAAAGCTTGTGCACGACCACAAAACTGAACAATTATTTCTTTCACCAGCAGAGAAGGGTTGACCTGCTTTTGAAACCTGCTAGTTAACAACACGCGGTCACGATGAGAGAAAGCCACAGTTCACTGAACGTCCTGGAAGTTGGGAAGAAACAGCTCCGCTAACCCCACATGAGCTAGCTAACACAACGAGCTCTACTGTCGATTTCACCTAAAACTGCACAAAATCGTGACACGAAGGCTGGATTTTAACTAACACACCGGACGGCTGAGCTCGTTAGCCCTCACAAAAGTCGCTGTCGGCGTGTTTAGCAGCTAAAGCAGCAACGGCTAACCAACCACTTAAGAATGAATGGAGATTACAGTTAGCATTAGCTTTGCGACCAAGGCACACAAACTTTTGCCAACAATAGAAATCGCTGATTTCAAAAGTAACCCTCAAAACCATGAATGCCTGACTTACCCAGCCTTGCAGAACAATAGGCATCAGTGATCCTGTCCACAGCTGTAATAATGCTGAGCCTGAGCGTGTGAGGAGCTGATGTTTTCCTCATCAGACAGTAGCACGCACGCTGTTTGGAGGCATCGCGTGGATCAAACAACTTGATAACGTCCAAAAAAAAAAATAACATGAACTTGTTGGTTCCCCTGTCCATTGTCATGGCTGATATTTTGTTGGAATCTGGCAGAAATGATACACTATTCGACTCAAAAATACCCTGCAGTCAGTCGACGCCATGTTTTCCATTGACACCAAAGCTGCGCTTGGGAGACGGGCAGCCATCTTGGAGCTTAGGGGGCGTTTCTGGGCGGAGCTTGGTAAGGTCCATGGAGTAGTAGTGAGTTTTTAACCGGGATTTGAAAACCGAGAGGGAGGGGGCCTGTTTGATGAGCAGCGGTAACTCGTTCCAGAGTCTTGGGCCTGCTACAGAGAACGCCCTGTCACCCCTGCGCTTAAGGCGAGTTTCTGGAACTATTAAGAGTACCTGATCCTCTGACCTCAAAGCACGTGGAGGGACATATGGGTGTATCAGATCCGAGAGATAGGCGGGGGCGAGACTGTTCAGCGATTTGTAGACATACATGAGAATTTTGAATTGGATTCGAAGATGAACCGGTAGCCAGTGAAGGGAGGCCAAGACTGGTGTAATGTGCTCTCTTCTGCGTGTGCTGGTTAAAAATCGGGCAGCTGCGTTCTGAACCAGTTGTAATCGTGCAATGGTGGCTTGACTGACGCCAAACAGAAGTGAATTGCAGTAATCAAGCCTAGATGTAATGAATGCGTGAATCACTGTCTCCAGGTGCTTTTTGGATAATATGGGCTTCAGCTTAGACAGACGCCTCAGCTGGAAAAAACAGGATTTGACGATCATGTTTACATGACTGTTGAGTTTCATGGAAGGATCCATTATCACTCCCAGATTTTTGACTTTTTGTTTTTCGGACAGGGGTAGAGCAGACAGGTCAATGCAGTGGTTTGAGGTTGTGTCATTGGGAAGGAACAATATGGCTTCAGACTTCTTATCATTGAAGCTTAAGAAATTTAAAGCCATCCAGTCCCTGATGTCAGCCAGGCAGTCGAGCAGAGGTTGAATAGAGCCTGTACCATTTTGTCTTAGGGGGAAGTAGATTTGACAGTCATCAGCGTAGAAGTGGAAAGGTATATTGTGTTTCCGGAAAATAGCACCGAGTGGCAGCAGGTATAAGGAGAACAAGAGAGGACCCAGGATGGACCCCTGCGGAACCCCCCATTTAAGAGCCGCCACTGCAGAAGTAAAATCATTGATGGACACACAAAAAGACCTGTCAGAGAGGTAGGATCTGAACCAGTTTAGGGCTGATCCTGAGATGCCCACCCACTGCTCCAACCTAGCAATGAGGATCTCATGGTCGATGGTGTCGAAAGCGGATGTGAGGTCCAATAGGACAAGCAGCACAGAGTCACCAGTATCTGTGGATAGAAAGATGTCGTTAAAAACCTTCAGTAGGGCAGTCTCAGTGCTGTGGAGGGATTTGAAGCCAGACTGGAAAAGCTCGGGGATAGCGTGATCCTCCAGGAAGCACTTTAGTTGGGACTCAACTATTTTCTCTAGAAGTTTAGAAACAAATGGGAGTCTGGAGACAGGCCTGAAATTGGATAATACTGACGGGTCGAGGTTTGGTTTTTTCAGGAGGGGTTGAACAGCAGCATGTTTTAATGATTTTGGCACCACACCCGAGGATAGACTGCTATTTACAATCGAGAGAATGGAGGGACCTAGAGTGTGAAAAACCTCCTTTAGAAGCCGAGGGGGGACCACATCGAAGGGGGAGCCAGATGGTTTCAGGCTGCACATGACCTGCTCTAGAGAGGACAGAGAGACTGGTTCAAAATGGTCAAACACAGCAACAGATTGAGGTGGGATGGATGGATCGTGAGATGGAGGAGAAATGAGAGCCCTGGTGGTTGCGATTTTATCTAAAAAGAAATGTTGGAAGTTCTCGCACAGCTCAGTCGAGGCTTCCATGGGTGATTGTTCAGTGAGGTGGAGAACAGAGTTTAGGGTGGAGAACAGAACTCGAGGGTTACGAGAGTTTGCAGCAATGATATCAGAGAAGTATTGTGATTTAGCAGTTTTCACTGCTTTCTGATATCGGCGCCAGCTCTCTTTTACCATCTCAAAAGAGACCTGCAGACTGTCTTTTTTCCACTTCCTCTCCACCTTTCGGCATTGCTGCCTGGCCGCTCTGGTCGTGTCATTCAGCCACGGTTCGGCCCTGAGTTTTGGTCTTCTCAGTTTAATAGGCGCTACTTGATCCAAAGCCTTTAAACAAACAGAGTCAAACTGGTTTGTCAGCTCCTCAGTGCTGGAGAGGAACCCCGGGGGCTGAATTAACATGTCATTGTTGTAAACCTCAGTGAAACGTGCGGCAGTTAAATGGTTAACATTCCTGCCTTTACGTGCAGGAATGCATGTTTTAGGGGTTACATGGGGGATGGTAAACTGAAAATTCACTGGCCTATGATCTGAGAATACATTGTCTCCTATTTCAAGGTTTGAAACGGTCACATCACATGTTAAAACAAGGTCCAACAAATGTCCACGCTGCTGCGTGGGAGAGTTCACGTGTTGAGTTAAATTAAATGAGTCCAATAAATCTAAAAAGTCCTTAACCATGGGCTTCTCAGGACAACACACGTGCAAGTTGAAGTCGCCTGAAATGACGACCCGAGAATATTTAGCTGTAATTTCAGCCAAGAAATCAGAAAACTCGCTGATGAAGTTCTTAGAACGAGGCGGCCGGTAGACAAGAGCACACAAAGTTACAGGTGAATGTCCGAGTTCAAACACAGTCAGCTCAAAGCTAGAGCAGGAGACTGGAATGGACAGTTGTTTACAGTCAAAAGTTGATTTGAAGATAGTTAATAACCCACCGCCACGACCTGATGGTCGCGGGTCGTTAAAAAACAAACAGTTTGGTGGTATTATTTCCGTCAGCGCGCAGGACTCACCCGACGACATCCACGATTCTGTGATGCAGAAAAAGTCCAAGTCGTGCTCTTCAAAGTAATCCCTGAGGATGAACGTTTTGTTGCAAACAGATCGGGCGTTGACAACACAGAATTTGATGATATCCGAGCTAGCCGCTGATGGGCTGCTAGCAGCTGATGTGCTAACAGCTGGTGGGGGAGCGCGCATCCGCGGCTCGCTGCCCACAGAGAGCTGCTCCGGCCGGAGATCCCCGTTGTTTTCCTGGTCCGTGCACGCGGGAGACTGGCGATGAGAATCGAGACCATCAGCTGAAGACAGCGAGGCAGAACGCCGGGCTCTGAGCTTCACCAGCCGGCCAGCTCGTGAGCCGCGTTTCTTCCTCCGAGTCGATCGATTTCTCCGTGCAGGCTGGTGCGAAGAGCAGCGGAGGTAAACGGGCAACTCGTCTCCGAGCAACGGGGGCAGAGGGGGCCTCCCCGAGGTACGTTCATACTGGCCCGAATCAGCGACATCCGCGGCAGCAAACCGTAAATCCAGAAGCTGCTTCCGATCATAAACCAGCAGTGTACTTATGTCTCCAATGAAGAACGAACAAAACACAAAAATTCCAAACACCCACAGGAGAGGTGGACACGCAGCCATGCTTATGGGCGCCATCTTGGATCATGATCCTGGATGGATGGAATGGATCGAATGGATGGATGGAATGGATGGATGGAATGGATCGAATGGATGGATGGATGGAATGGATGGAATGGATGGATCGAATGGATCGAATGGATCGGATGGATGGATGGATGGATGGATGGAATGGATGGATGGAATGTATGTATGTATGGAATGGATTGAATGGATGGATGGAATGGATCGAATGGATGGATGGAATGGATGTATGGAATGGATGTATGTATGGAATGGATCAAATGGATGGATGGAATGGATGTATGGAATGGATGTATGTATGGAATGGATCAAATGGATGGATGGAATGGATCGAATGGATGGATGGAATGGATCGAATGGATGGATGGAATGGATGGAATGGATGGATGAAATGGATCGAATGGATGGATGGATGGAATGGATCGAATGGATGGATGGAATGGATCGAATGGATCGGATGGATGGATGGATGGATGGAATGGATGGATGGATGGAATGGATGTATGTATGGAATGTATTGAATGGATGGATGGAATGGATCGAATGGATGGATGGAATGGATCGAATGGATGGATGGAATGGATCGAATGGATGGATGGAATGGATCGAATGGATGGATGGATGGAATGGATCGAATGGATGGATCGAATGGATCGAATGGATCGAATGGATGGATGGATGGAATGGATGGGAATGGATCGAATGGATCGGATGGATGGATGGATGGAATGGATCGGATGGATGGATGGATGGAATGGATGTATGTATGGAATGGATTGAATGGATGGATGGAATGGATCGAATGGATGGATGGATGGAATGGATGGAATGGATCGGATGGATGGAATGGATGTATGTATGGAATGGATTGAATGGATGGATGGAATGGATCGAATGGATGGATGGAATGGATCGAATGGATGGATGGAATGGATCGAATGGATGTATGTATGTATGTATGTATGTATGTATGTATGTATGTATGTATGTATGTATGTATGTATGTATGTATGTATGTATGTATGTATGTATGGATGTGTATACAACCAATTAACTTTTGGAGCCAAGCTAATTCAAGATGGCAGCCACAGCTAATCAACATTAGCCAACAGAAAAACAGCTGTTACTTTGTCAGTTTATAGACGTTGAGGTAAATTTGAATGTGGAGGTAAATGAGAGTTATTCCCAACACGTGAGCAGACACAGGAAGATTTCATAACATCGTTTATGTTTAGATTTGAGCACAAAGCTACAACTTCCTGCCTTCTCACCAGTTGTGTAATGGTAAATGTGAGTGTTTTGAACCGTTCCGGTACAGCATGTTCGGTTCGGTCCAACTGCGAAATGTGATTTTAACGTTACACCCCTACTTCTCATTATAAAAAGACCTGGGGCTCAAACTTGGACGAGTTTTCAGACAATGTGCACTCACTTAAGAACACTAGGATTCTGATGATTTTTGAAGTTTTTACCACAAAATGTTGATGATGTCATATTCAGAACTTTTGAACAGTTCAAACTTTACAGAGATTTTACAAACTTGTTTTACTCCAGCAAATTTATTCAGTTTCAGTTTTATATTCAGTTTTATATTCAGTGTTGTGAGCGTAGATTATTTCTCAGAAATTCACGGTTGAGAAAGCTGATGTATGTTGGCATTCCTGTCAGTAGCTGGACTCTAAATTTCTTCAGACATTTCCTACTTGCCTAAACACTTCCATACAACCCAAGTCAGGACGTGTGTGAGTACCTTTGGTGGTGATAACTTCTGTGAGGCAGCAGCGTAGTGTGTGTGACTTGGCATCCTTTTGTGGCAGGAGACACAGCAGCAGGATTCTGGCTACACAGCGGAGGAAAGTCATCTCTGAGTCTGAGCTGACCAAACAAGGGTGGAGAGGAAACGGCCGAGCAACCTCCTCTGGTCTTTGAGGAGAAAACACAGAGCGATTAGGACAGAAGACACAGAACTGTTGCCAGACTCCGATAAGATCATGTAAAATACAGCCTCCATAGCTAATGCTGCCTTCACGTCCATGTCTCTGAAGACTGCTGCAGTGTTCCTAAATGATGAGAAGACAGACGTGTCTGCAGGGGGATCACATTTTACATCTCGTCTGACTTGTCAAGATGATGAAACCACATGATGTGTGAATCACTACTCTCTCTGTCCACTGTGTGCGAGTTGCTGAAAGAAGCCAGCATGAAGCATGCTGATGTCTTTTAGTAGTGATTTCACTCCATCAGTGTGCAGCAAATTACAGCGTACGTACAAACACTGCTGTGCACGGAAACGACTGACAGCAAATCAAAAGTGCAATATGATGTTTCTGATAGACAACAGTGAGTCATGGAGCAAAGAAAGATGTGGTCAGGAGGTGTGAGGATGAACATCAAACATATCTTACTGAATTTATTCTCGATCATCACAACAGGACAGCAAAACAAACATTCAGTTACACAACTGTGTGTTCTATGTACCGTGCAGACGCAGTGTTGAGGTCAGTGAAGTGTGAGTGAAGGATTCGGATGCTGTCGTAGCACACCACGTTGACGAGGTCTATGTCAGCCAGTCTGGATCTGAGCTGCCCGATCATCTGCCACCAGTCCTCCAGCAGCATGGAGTACAGCTGGCCTTCATCCCGGCTCAGAGGGGTGTACCAGGACAGGATGTAGTCTCTGTAGGCCAAGTCGAACACTGCGGAGAGAAGGACCAACACATTTTGATTTTGTGTAAAGAGCGTTTTTGAAATTACATACCTAGCATTCCTTGGAATGCATTTCACCCCCCACCACCTTTTAAATCTGTGTCAGACTGAGAGGATTTCATGTTGCGAATAGATGGATTTGTAGCCATTTTGATTAAACCTTTACTCAATCTCATGCTTAGAATATGTAATAAGACTCTCAGTTACCACCAGCTCAAATATTAGTGTGTGAAATTAACTGAGTTCTAGTCCCTTTGTGTGCTGGCTAATATCAGCTGGCTATGGCAGCCATCTTAAAATGGATTTACTCCAAAAGCTGTTGATGCTCATTCAAAGATTACTTTTTGAAACCGCTGTGAAATGGTTCATGAATTATTTTGCTTAGAGAAAAAATGGTAATGCTTAAGTTTTAAGCAATAATCTTGCAAAATAAAAAAACACTTGCAGTATGTGTGGTGGATGACGCTCAGCTACTACCACATCAAGTTTTAGTTAAATATCCAGAGAACAAACTCAACAGTGATTAGAGACAGGCAGGATTGGAAGGTACTTGATGTGTCATCTGGACAGAGAATGGATGATAAGGAAACCTGGTGGTGGAATAGTGAAGTGCAGGAAGATACTCAAAGAAAGAAGTTAGCCAAGAAGAAACATGACAGTGAAGAAAGGAGACAGGAATATAAGAAGAAGCAATGTAGAGCAAAGAGGGAGGTGGCAAAGGCAAAGCAGAAGGTGTATGATGAGTTGTACGGGAGGCTGGACACTAAAGAGGGTGAGAAGGACTTGTAATGATTGGCAAGACAGAGGGATCAGACTGGAAAGGATGTGCAGCAGGTTAGGCTTGTTAAACATAGGAATGATTATGTTCTAACAAGTGAGGAGATTGTGATGGGAGGATAGAAGGAGTACTTTGAGGAGCTAATGAATGAAGAGAATGAAAAAGAAAGAAACTGTGGACCAGGAAGTGTGAAAGATTAGTGAGGGTAAAGTCCAGAAAGCTCTCAAAAGATTGTAGAAGGGGAAAGCAGTAGGACCTGATGACATAGCATTGGAGGTTTGGAAATGTCTTGGAGAGAAGGCAGTGAGGTTTTTGACTCAAATATCCAATGGTATATTTTAGAGTGAGAAAATCACTGAAGAAAGGAGAAGAAGTGTGCTGGTGGCATCAAAGTTCATGCTCAATAATCCAGGTAAAAATCCAACAATGTTCAGTCAGGTCATCTGGACCGTTTATTTGGTGGCCATTTTTAGTAACAAGGGTGATGTACAGAGTTGTAGCAACTACAGGGGGATTAAGTTGATGAGCCACACAATGAAGATCTGGGAGAGAGTTGTGGAAGCAAGACTTATGGTACGTCCAGACCAAACGCGTTTTCAGCTGCAGGAGCGGCCGGTTTACATGCAAAGGCAATGGGGGACGCGCCTCCAGGTCCCTCCAGGGGTCGGGCGTCGCGTCACGTCCATTTTGAGCAGTGCGGAAGGGGCGTCTGAGCGTTTTCCGTGCATGTGATGCCTGCGGCAGCCTCCACAGCTCGCCTTGAAAATGCCGAAGATTTCGCCGTTCAACGCGTCTGTCAACCAATCAGGGAGAGTCGGGGGAGGAGAGAGGGAGAGTCAGCTATGTGACGCGGTAACGAGGGGACGGGTATTGCGCAACTGTGTGACGTATTGTTTGTGAGACACGGAAACAACCCGCGAAGTTAAAATAAATAAAAAGGACCTTGCCTGGCGGAGTGCCAGTGAGGAAGTCGGGATATCGGGTAAAAAATACTCTGATGCATGCTCAATAATCCAGGTAGAAAAATCTAAAAAAGCTAAGTCTGGTCCTCTGGACATTCAAAAAATAAAACAAAACAAAGCAAAAAAAATGTAGAAACGTTTCGTCTTTCGTCCGAAAGACTTCCTCAGTCTGAGTTGCTGTGTTCAGCTCAGTCTTATAAATAGCACCCTCCCACAGTGTTGCACAACCAGTTGGCTGATGACAGCCTGAAACCAGTTGCTCACATGATCAAGGAGGGCCATCAGCCTAACAATGGATCATTAGCACCCTGATGGTTGTTTGCTATTCACAGAGGGCTGAGTGATACTAGCAATAACAGCATTGTAAGAGGGGGACAGTTGAACCCGGAGGCCTCCACCCCTGTTTAATGATGGACGGTTTCTTTTCACAAAGATGGCCTCCTTTACTCCTCTCTCAAACCATCGTTCCTCTCTATCAAGGATGTGAACATCTTCATCCTTGAAAGAGTGACCGCTGGCCTGGAGATGAGTGTAGACTGCAGAGTCCTGACCTGATGATGTTGATCTTCTGTGCTGGGCCATCCTTTTGGCCAGTGGCTGTTTAGTTTCCCCGATATAAGACTGCTGGACATTCAAAAAATAAAACAAAACAAAGCAAAAAAAATGTAGAAACGTTTCGTCTTTCGTCCGAAAGACTTCCTCAGTCTGAGTTGCTGTGTTCAGCTCAGTCTTATAAATAGCACCCTCTCACAGTGTTGCACAACCAGTTGGCTGATGACAGCCTGAAACCAGTTGCTCACATGATCAAGAAATGCATGATCAGAAAATTCCATCTGATTTTTTTACAAGTCATGTTCAGAAAGAGTGGCTTGAAGACCAGTCTTATATCGGGGAAACTAAACAGCCACTGGCCAAAAGGATGGCCCAGCACAGAAGATCAACATCATCAGGTCAGGACTCTGCAGTCTACACTCATCTCCACGCCAGCGGTCACTCTTTCAAGGATGAAGATGTTCACATCCTTGATAGAGAGGAACGATGGTTTGAGAGAGGAGTAAAGGAGGCCATCTTTGTGAAAAGAAACCGTCCATCATTAAACAGGGGTGGAGGCCTCCGGGTTCAACTGTCCCCCTCTTACAATGCTGTTATTGCTAGTATCACTCAGCCCTCTGTGAATAGCAAACAACCATCAGGGTGCTAATGATCCATTGTTAGGCTGATGGCCCTCCTTGATCATGTGAGCAACTGGTTTCAGGCTGTCATCAGCCAACTGGTTGTGCAACACTGTGGGAGGGTGCTATTTATAAGACTGAGCTGAACACAGCAACTCAGACTGAGGAAGTCTTTCGGACGAAAGACGAAACGTTTCTACATTTTTTTTTTGCTTTGTTTTGTTTTATTTTTTGAATGTCCAGAGGACCAGACTTAGCTTTTTTAGATATCGGGTAAGTTTTGAATTGTGAACTTTTCACGTTTAGCAAGTTTAAGCTCTGCTAACTCCTCCCACACCCCTCCGCCGCCGCCGCTTCACGTTCCGGTCTGAACACCACTGGGTCCAGTGCGTTCACTTTGAGGCGTTTCGCTCTTTTTGGCCGCTCAAAAAATGTTTGGTCTGAACGTAGCATGAGATGAGATGTAACTGTGAGCAGCAGTATGGTTTCATGCCAAGAAAGAGCACCACAGATACCATCTTTGCTTTGAGGATGTTGATAGAGAAGTAAAGAGAGGGTCATAAAGAACTTTCCTGTGTCTTTGTGGATTTCAAAAAAATCATATGACAAGAGGACAGCAGGACATGTTAGAATGGTACAGGACATGTATGAAGACAGCAGGACACATAAGGACAGCAAGACAGTGGTGAGATGTGCTGTAGGAGTGACAGATGAAAAAAAAAGATGTCTTCTTTTATCAGTGAGTCTCTAACAGCTGTGTAAAATGTTGGTTTTCTCTACAATCCTCTTGGAATGCAGAGAAAGAACATCCAAACTCGTACACGTCCATTCTGAGTTCAGGACTGTGACACTTACATACAGTTCAGGATAGTTTTAGCACAATGACTGAAAACAGCTTGATTCACTGTTCTTGAACAGTTTATGAATCAAAAGGTCAGTTTAGAAACCATCTTATCAACATCAAACTGGTTGACCCACAATGGGAAGGTGCTATTTACAAGACTGAGTTTGTTGTGGCTCCTCGGCATGATGAAGTCTTTTGGATGAAAGAAAACGTTTCAACATAAAGAAAATATCCAGAGGACCCAACTTAACTTTGTTGGATTTTTTACCTGGATTACTGAGCATGAACTTTGATGTCATCAGTTTACTGTAATTGCCGGTGAATAAGCTGCTATTTTTTTCACATGCTTTGGACACTGTGGCTTATACAATGCTGCACCTAATTTATGTATTTTTTATAATGTGTATGGT
>JBBPBX010035881.1:19717-31804 GCA_038048925.1 Garcialebias charrua | reverse complement strand
GCTCAGATAGTTTAACTAAAATGTTTAGAGATTTTAAAAGCAATCTGCTGTTTCCTGTTTAACCATGATTAACTACAGGTATACCGGCCATTTTGATGGTAGACAAGTAATCCACACTTTAATTTCTTTTACAGGTTTTGAACCAAAAAAATTAAAAATAATCTGCAGAAGTGTCCATTTACCAACAATATATATGACATTGGGCGTAAAGCTAAGTCCACCGTGTATGTGTGGAGGTGTAACAGTTCTTATACTCTGGGCCTCGATGATTTATGGCCTCGGCACCGAACATCTGAGATGTCCTGTTGTATTTCAAGTATGTTTTTAGTTATGCCAAGACGTTGCACCACTCGTTATTTCCCTCATATTTCTGAAGCCCCCTCGTTTATCAGACAGATTTACTGGTATCTCCATTCCCAGATGTTTTAGGCATTTTCCCCCAGAAAACCCGAGTGTTTTAAAAGTTAGACCACATTAATGGTGTACAAATTATTTTTTAGTAAATGCCTGAGAAAGATGTGCTTTTTAAATTTTTTGTCAACTCTGGATTGTTATTGACTCCTGAAGTATTTAAAATCTGAGCTCATTCATTTGTAGTAAACATAAATATCCTGACAACACATGCCAACTGCTGTGATCTAAGACAGCAGCTGGCACAAAGTGTCCTTTCCTCTGGCACAACACAAACACAGGTGCACTTTTAAACTTGAATCTTCATTTGATTGAGTGTTGCATCACTTCAAGCCCCAAAACAAACATGTTATTTGCTACTAGCTAAGGGTTTCTTTTAGTTAAAGGGGTAGTTTGGTCATTTTTGATGTACCGGTAATGTTCTGTCAAATGGTTACCAATAGTTAGTGCCTTATCAACCGTTACATCAGTCAGATGAAGAATTTGGCTGGAGCTTTACTCGTGATTTGTTTTAGTATTTCTGGTATACGAAACAACTCCTTATGAAAAGTGTCAAACTGGTTTGAAAGAACGCTACGTTAGATAATATTAGACTTCTATGCTTTTACTCAACACCATTTATTTAGATTATTCCCATTTTCTTAACAGAAAAACATTTGTGTTGCATGTTTGTGTGCTGTGAATGGACTCGACTTATGTCGTTGGTTCTGAGGCTGTCAATGCATCAGTCCGTCTGATCAGCACGTCTAGCCAGTTCCAAAGTTCAATCCACTCCAGGTGGACATTCAGCAGAATCAGGACACTGACATTTACGTGATCTCAGCAACATGGATTTTGTTCGGTTGAGAAAACAAAGACAAACGTAACAAATTATATCAGGTGAAAAGCTTTAATATTTGCTAACATAGCTTTTTTTTCCCAAACCAGTGTGACCTTTTTAAGTAAGAGTTGTTTTATGCGCTTGAACAAATTTAAAAATGGGCCCTCGTTTGGCTAACCCTCAGCATAGCTAGGAGGAAGACTTCTGCCCTTTTCTTCATACTCCCCACTCTGATGCCACAGCTGATAAGGCATTAACTACTAATAACTATCATACAGCGCATCCCTTTGAAAATGTCCAAATATCTTTTTATTTTGATCATTCTGAGGTCAAATGTTTTGACAGATGCATTCATTCATTTCTGTGTGGATTTAACATTTTCATTAAAAGGGGCTTTTCATTATTGCACATATTTAATTTCTCACAGTATCTTAAATGTATTTTATACATTCATAGTAATACACATTGCTATTAGTTACAAAGTATTCTATAAGGTGAGAAGTTAAATAATGTAGACAGAAACGGGTAAAAAATAGAAGTAACGTGCATTTACTTTAAAGCTATGAGCTGCAGAGAATGAGAAGAACGTGTGCCTGACACAGATAATTCAATTCAACTTCAATTCAGTTTATTTATATAGTGCCAAGTCACAACAGAAGTCATCTCAGGACACTGCACAGAAACATTCATATACATAAAAATGACATTTGAGACAAATCAAGCTAATCCAAAATGTGGATATTAATTAAGGGAAATACAAAGTACATCTGTAAATGGTCTGGTTGGGATGGGATCTAGTAGACATGTGGATGGTTTGGGTGAATCTATTATTTTTGATAATTCAGAGCAGTGTTGTTTACGTTAACGATGACGAAAATTTTTCGTTGACGCCCCCTTTTTTCATGACAACAATGAGACGGTAACGAAATAAACATTGTTCTTTAATGACTAAAACATGACCAAATGTGTGTGAGTTTTCGTTGACGAGATGAGACTGTACGAAAATGTTAGTCGGTGGTCCGTCAGTAATTTAGAATGCACAATATTTCTGACCATAATTATATTCTGTGTCTGAAAGTAAGCTGTTTGGTCACGCCCACTGCTACCCGACCGCGCTGATGCGCCGCGCGCTCACCTTTGACTTCATGAAATAGAGCAAGAGTCATTTTAGAGCGAAGTGCTTTCCTTAAACTGAATCGAGGTTGTTAAACTTAATTTGCATACCCACCTCGTTACCAAGCTTATTACAGTAGTGCAGGTGAAGACATGTTAAAATAGTGTTCTGTTTGGACTTTTTGCAACACTGCACAAAGGGTAGGGCCCCCATCTATTCTAAACAATGTTGTGGTAAACATTTTTGTTGTTTATTTATTTCATACTTACTTTAAAGACCAGATATATTGTGTATACAGTACTTACAGTGTTCTGGGGTTGACTTATTCATTTTAGATTTCAAAACTTCCAGTGGCATGTTTCATACTTTAAGAGAATAAGAAGAGATATATTTTATTATTTTGGTTTAGAATGTTTGCACAAGTTAAAGATAGTCAAAGTTTAGGACAGTCTGTTTTTTTGTCTTCATTGTCCTGGCTGAAAAGTTTGAGTTTAACATGTGTGTTCCCTTTTATTATAATATTGGGCATTTGTACTTCATTGCACTTTAGCAAATTTTGAGAAATAAAGCCACAAAGTGAGAATGTTTTTGTTTTGGGCATTTTTGGAGTACCAGTATTTGATTCCACTATTAAAACAAATTACTCAAATTAATTTGTAAAGACTAATATGTTTTCTTTTTATTTTAAAGACTAAAACTAGACTTAATTTTTTTTAAGTTTTTGTCGACTAAAGCTGGACTAAAACCATTAAATATAGAAATAACTAAAACTGACTAAAACTAAGAAGTATAAGACTAAAACTAAAATCAAAATGGCTGTCAAAAACAACACTGATTCAGAGAGCTCAACCGGATATAAACAGTCCAAACATAAGTCAGGTTCTAGTGACATTTTTAAAGTTGCCTCATCTGGCAGGAAACCAGAGGTGATAGTAGGAAGGATAGTTTGAATTTTCTAACATTTTAATCTAAAGTTAAAAAGTGATCTCTACTCACAAAACACTCAATTGTAGCCCTAATTAGAAAGTAACTTTATAAAGCTGATGGACAAAAGACAGAAAAGAGCAGACCTACAGTACAAAGTATTTGTCACCTGTTTTATGTGAGGTTTATTTGATCCTTCAAACACTGTTTGAAGTGTAAGCGAGGATATTTTAATGCTCCACTGTTCGGAGGTAAACTGTCGCTTTGAAGCAGGCAGCACAAGAATTTAGCCACTGAAGAAGAAAAACAGAAGCAGTTGTTTGGCGACGCTGAAATAACCTTCGGAGTTGACGTAAAAAAACCTTAGCCTACTTTTGTTGTGGCTAACAAAATGTGACATTAGGACATTACAGCTGTTTCAAGTCAGCATGTATAAGAAATTTGTACTTGAACAACAGGCTCTTTCCATCTCAGCCGTCTTGCACGAGCAGAAACAGCTTTGTTCTGGTGCTTTTAGTGGACGTATCCATAAATTATCATCAGAGAGCGTGCTGCCTTTATTGCACAGCTTCACATTGAGTTTCAGCTCATGTTCCACTCTTCTCCCCACTCATATCTCAGCTGTGACTTTGTCAAGCAGCCAAGCACGTAATGTGCTCTGAGCTCTGTATCATGTCCAATTATAATTAGCTTTGTCAGGCCTGAGCCCTACAACCCTCATGCAGATAATATGATAATATGTCTTCATAACCAAGTGACCTTACACGTGCAACATTTCTCTCCTTCTGAGGATTGCATGTCAATAAAGTAATAGAGTCTGGGAGGTGGTAGCAGAGGAAGATTTAGATGATTGGGCTCTTAGGTACAGTGATGTATAACCATTATTATTCTACCTGTCACTGTTGTACACACAGCTGGGTGCAGCCAGGTGAACAGGGAGAAAGGTACAAGCTTTGGTAATAAGACTTTGATGCCTTCATTAAAACTCCCAATGATGAGTTCTCCTCTTACTCTGTACATATATGGAGTAGAAATAAGTTTTATAATGAAGTGGATGTAATGTCAAAAATTTAATGGGGATATATCAGCTAAGTAGATGAAGTAGGTTTGCATTTCTAATGTTTGTTTATGGCACAAATGATGGACAGTGTTTGTAGAGCAAACAGGTTCCTACTTTTCAAATATAAAGTATGTGCAGCATGTGTACTATATAATTTTGACATTGGGTTCACCAACTGCAGTGATTATGTAGAAATATTCATACATTTTTATATAGATATATAAATAATAAATAAGTGTTTGATAAAAAAGAATAAATAATTTGTCATTTCCTGCAACAATAAAGAGTTTATTGTCACATTGGCATGCCATAAAAAACTCACAGTTTTTTTACTGCAGGATTCCAACGCCAATTTTTAAGAATCTAAACAGGTGGTGGCTGATATATTAGGCATATTTTTGTTTGTTTTTAATTTTTTGGCCTATAACTTAACATTTTTATTTACATTACACATCTACCTAATTCAATAAGGATTAAATACATACTTCTGCTAAAACACACCCTGCCTATAATACTGTACTGTAAATAGTCTGTCATTCTCAATATTCCAATGCATACTGAACATTAGTATTGATATTGTTTCTCTTACTATTTTATATATTGTTTTTAACATTTTAGGTATTTATGTGTGAATCATATTATCTGTTGCTGCCATTACACTGGAATTTCCCATCCATGGGACAATAAAGGCTGTTTCTATTCTATTCTACCTGAGTTTGCGGAAAAAAATAAATACAGTAAAAATAAAAACAGCGATTGAAAAATTACTTCAGGGAGAGCAATAGTGTATGGTTCAAAATCTTTTAAGCATCCACCTAAAATAAACAACCAAATAACACAGTTTTCAGGTATAAATTGTTGTAGCTTTATGCTTTCTGTTAATCTGGTATAGCTGTGGGTTATAGTCAAGCAGCTTATATTATAAGGCTGAGACCACGGAGCTCAGGTCCAACAACGTGTTTATTCTTCTTCTACAGCCTGGAACACAACACACATAAATGCACCGTTGCGCCCCTAGTGTTCACAGTCTTAACAGCATGTATTGCTTTCACTACAATACACCACATCCCTCTTTTCCAGAATACAAATATTTTCTTGACCAGATCTTTTGAGTATGAACATCAAACAGTCTTTCTTTTGTATGAACATGCAAGACATTTGCAAACTTGCTTTTGATAAACATTCCTTTCCTTTAGTATTCTGTATTTAGGTTGCTTCATATATAAACAGATTGGATACATTGAACATCCATAAAACATTACATTCACCTTTTCTTCTTTTTTTTTTTAAATAAACAAACCAACAAACCAACTGCATAATGAACTGTAGCTGAAATGTCCCTTCAATCATCCCTGTACCTGGAGGGACGTCTGACCGCCCGACCACTGCGTGTGTAACATGTGGGTACATTGTTCACAGCTGCAGGAGGAGAAGTGTTTGTTTCCCCTGGTGGTTCCTCAGTGGACTGTCCTTCCGGGTCAGATTGTTCATCAGGAGGAGTGTTTCTGAACAAACTTGGGTGAATCTTCCTCAGATGTCTCCTATTTCTCCTGAGCATCTTTCCTGCTGGGGTTTGAACCGTGTAGGAACGTGGCTCCTCTCTCTGGTGAATAACAACTGCTGGCTCCCAGCCACGCTGTGTCTGCATGTGCACTGTGTTACCTGGGTGTAACACTGGTAGTGACTTTGCACGTTCATCAAAGTGTTGTTTCTGGCGGGTCTGCATGTCTCTTATTTTGGTGGGAATGTTGTGTGGGGTAGATTGTTTGAGCACAGCACTAGAACATGGCAGTGTGCTGCGCAGGACTCTTCCCATCAGCATTTGAGCAGGTGACATGTCCAGTCCTGTGACAGGTGTATTTCTCAGGGACAGCAGCACTAGATGTGGATCTGTGCCGGTATGCATTGCTTTCTTTAGAGCATGTTTAACAGTCTTTATGGCTCGCTCTGCCATTCCGTTTGAGGAGGGAAAACCTGGGCTGGAGAAAGTGAGTTTTATTTCCCACGAAGCTGCAAATGATTTCATCTCATAGCTGGCAAAAGGAACATGATCACTCACTATCTCCTTGGGAATCCCATGTCGTGCGAAGACAGACTTCATCTTTTGTATCACTGTCCGTGCTGTTTTGTCTGGTATATTCAGTACTTCAGGGTATTTACTCAGGTAGTCCACTAACAACAGATATGACTGGCCATTCAGCTCAAAGATGTCGGCTCCAAGTTTCATCCATGGTAGCTCTGGGACTGCATGTGGGATAAGTGGTTCCACTTGGTGTCTTGGTTGCATTTGTTGGCACTGTGCACATTTCTCAACCATGGTTTGTATATCGTGTGCCATTCCAGGCCAGTACAGTACTTTGCGT
The DNA here is from genome assembly GCA_038048925.1 of Garcialebias charrua. Taxonomy (NCBI): domain Eukaryota; kingdom Metazoa; phylum Chordata; class Actinopteri; order Cyprinodontiformes; family Rivulidae; genus Garcialebias; species Garcialebias charrua. Next base: position 25,112 of record JBBPBX010035881.1, on the reverse strand, counting down.
GCTTTGGCTTTAGTGCGCTGTACTCCTTGATGAGCAAGATGCAACTTTTCTAAGATCACCTTCCTGAAGTTTTGCGGTATAGCAATTTTGTCCCCGACCATAACAATGTCTCTGTGTATGCTGATATTATGTCGCATTGGCCAGTAGCTGTGGAGGGATCTATCCAAGCTTTTCATTTGTGTGGGCCAGCCATTCATGTGTTTTTCACACACAGCTTGTAACACACTGTCTGCTGCAGTTGCCTCTTTTAGCTGGTTGAGTGTGTCCTCACTTAAGGCATCTGTAGCTTCTATGTGCGTGTGGTGAACTCCAGGGAACTCACCTAAACCTGTGAACACCTCAGCATGTTTCTCCACCAGCTCTTCTTTGGTGTCTGGTGATTTATTCATCTTTAGTGGCGTTGCTCCGATCGTGTTGATTCGCTTCACCAGTTGTAGCTCCTCGCAGGCTTGACCTCCCAGGATCGCTTTGTCTGCTTGGCTGGATACCAGGAAGTGGAGCACGGCACTGCCTTTGTTAGTTTTACATTCAAGAGAAGCAAGTCCATCTGCATGTATACGAGTACCACCAAAAGCTACTAACACAGTTTTTGTGGGTTGTAGTTGAATGGGACCTGGCAGTTTGTGGTAAATGTGCATAGGGAGCACATTTGCTTCTGCTCCTGTATCAAGCTTGAACGTGATGGGCACATTTCTTATTGTAGCTGTTTCTGTCCAACTTTCTGCCTCATTGTTGTCCCTCTGTACAATTCCTATGTACAGAGTGTCCATATCAGCCTCTAAGTTATTCACAGTCTTTGTTTTATAATAGGTGTTGATTTTTCCAGTGTTTGATCTGCACACCTTTGAGAAGTGGTTATTTTTTCCACATTTGTGACATGTTGCCCCATATGCTGGACATTGTCTAGGCTCATGTTTGCTTCCACATTTTGTACAAACTGCTTGCTTGTTACTGGTTTTATTTTTGCTTTGTCCCCATTTTATGTGTCCAGATGTTTTCTTTAATGCATCTACTGTTGCTTCCTGGACTATAGGAGGTGAGTGCATGGCTTGGATTTGTGTTTTAGCCACTTCTACAGACCTGCAAATTTCAATGGCCTTATTCAGAGTGAGCTCTTTGTCACGCAGTAATCTCTCCTTCAGATGAATGTCATTTATGCTGAACACCAGCTTATCTCTAATCATATCATCCACAATTTGGCCAAACTCACAGTCTTTGCTTTTTTGACGCAGTTCTGTGACATACTTGTCCACTGTTATTCCTGTAGACATCGGATGTGACCAAAACTGATGGCGTTCAAAAACAACATTCTTCTGCGGGCTACAGTAGATTTTGAATGCTTTTAGGACCTCATCTACTGTGAGTGCGTCTCCGGCTGGTGTAATGGTGAGCGTGTTGTACACTTCTAATGCCTCCTCGCCGATAGTGTGAAGAAGAATGGCTATTTTAACCTCTTCATCTTTCTCGGACGCACCTGTAGCTGTCATGTAGAGATGAAATCGCTGTTCCCATCTGCGCCATGCCTCAGACAAATTGCCGGTGAGTATGAGCGGCGACGGTGGCTTGAACTGCTCCATGCTCGTGCTTGTTAGCAGCTATGTTAGCTTTGGCGCTAATCTTTTTGTAGCACGCTTGCACCGTCGTTTCTGTTCACTGACTCGGCAGCCAAACTTCTGACACCATGTTGTAGCTTTATGCTTTCTGTTAATCTGGTATAGCTGTGGGTTATAGTCAAGCAGCTTATATTATAAGGCTGAGACCACGGAGCTCAGGTCCAACAACGTGTTTATTCTTCTTCTACAGCCTGGAACACAACACACATAAATGCACCGTTGCGCCCCTAGTGTTCACAGTCTTAACAGCATGTATTGCTTTCACTACAATACACCACATAAATGACATTCTTGAGAAATTCCTAATAAAGATAGAATCATTTTCTATTCAGATTCTTTAGTGTAGGCTGATGTGCCAAAAATGGTACTCCTAATATAAAAAAAGCTCCCCAGCCAATTGAGCTGATTGATTGACACAACTATTTATCACATGTAAAAATGCATTAAATACTGAACTGTATGCTCAAGTCCGATAATTCTCAATCAGATCATCTGGACAGTTTCTTTTTTAGTAGAAATGTTTCACCCTCATTCCAGAGGGCTTCATCAGTCAGAGTAGTTCCAGCACGCTGTTCTCCCACCAAGTATACAACTTACGTGGACAGTGGATTATTGAGCATGAACTTTCTTTTATGCTCAAGTATGGCTGATTATTTAAAAATACTGTATTTTGCCTAAATAATTAGCCAAAAGATCAGTCTACCTTTTTTTTCCAGAAATATTTGTGTGAGGTTTCACCGTCAGCTGATTGCTTTAGACACACAGCCATAAAATATTCAGCTTAAACAACAAATTACAAACAAATGTTTAGCTGTAGGTTTCCCATGCATCAATGCAACACTCTCCTGTTCTCAATGGTAAATGGACTGTACTTAACCCTTGTGTTGTCCTGCGGGTCAAAGGTGACCCGCTACCATGTTTAGCTATAGAAAAAATACCTTAAACTATATTTTTCCAACTTGAAATTTTATGACTTTTCCTAAAGTGACCCCATCATTACAAAAAGTGATACTTTGTTTTTGTCTAGGTTTCCATGTGGGCTGTACACCACTAGGGTCCAAAGATCGTCCTATGGGTCATTTTTGACCCGTGAATTATAAAGGCATTTAAACACCAGAAAAAAGTTCAAAGGCCACACACAAACTCTCTCTAACACCCCCCCCCCACACACACACACACACACATCAAAGACACTAGAACTTGCATTTGACCTGCACCTGCACTCTTGATCTGCAGCTAACCCCTCACATCACACAAGCTGCCAAGCAAAACAAAAAAACAAACTAAGAAATAGCCATTGTGGAAGCTGTTCAGAGAGCTGAATCTTGTCCTGATCCACCTGAGGCTGCAGCTGGGTCAGTCAAAAGAAAAAGGTGCCAGTTCTGCCCCTGGAAGAAGGACTGCAAGACAAAAGCTGTGTGCTGCACATGTGAGAAACACATCTGCAAAGCCCATTCTCACGTTCACACATACTGTCCTACATGTGATAAATATAGTAGAAGTTGAAAATTGTTCACAAAATCAAGCAACATTTTGTTTTTTTGTTGTGTTATGAGAGAAGTATTTTTATAATTCACTTCCTAAAAAATATTTAATTTAAAGTTCAATAAAGCTGCTTTATTTTGGGTCTTTGGTAGTGCGGGTCATTTTTGACCCGTAGGACAAGGGGAGTAAACAGAATGTTAAGATCGCACAAGGGTTAAATAGCGCCTTTCTATCTTATCACGATACTCAAAGCACTTTACACTAATCTGTGCCTCATTTACCCATTCATACAGCACTCTACTAGAACTATACAGAGGATAATTAAAGCTTTATCACATTCATACACACTGATACAACACATCGGAGGCAATGAGGGGTTCAATGTCTTGCCCAGAGACACTTCAGCATGTGACTGCTGGTAGAATCAAACCCCCAACTCATCCATTGGAGGATGACTGCTCTAACCACTCAGCCACTGCCGCCCCAACCTCATATTGGACAGAAACACCTGGACATGAGAGCCTCCTTCAAAGGAAGGACGTACTGAACTCCTGACAGGCTGAGGTTTTACTAACACTGACGAAGGGTAATGAGGGAGCCAGAGGTGAGGCCAATCTCAGCAAGTCTGTGCAGATTTCCCCGAGTGATTGATGTGTTCCAGTCAAATGAAGCAGTGGGCTGAGTGATATGACACTTGTCTCGCGTTGACACTCGTGTTCACGGCTAACGGTTATTGGTGTTGATGGGCCCCACTCCGCTCAGCAAGCCAGGCACAGTTATTTTGATCCCTTGTTCTTTTATTTCTGTCCCCCCTCTTCCCTGTTTTCTGTCTCCTTGCCACATCAAATTATGGTTTCGACACAGAGACAGGACCCCCAGGTATTAGTTTACTAAGCATCAGGGGATGACATGAGATGGAAGTAATTATGGGGACCAGAAAGCTGGGTGGGCACCTACTGTATAGCATCTCAGGTAGGAAGTGACATTTTTTTCTGTTTTCTCTTTTTTTAGGTAGCATTTGTAAAGAATACATTCAAAGTTAGTATGATAGATTAATTATAATTATTGCATCAAGCAGAATAGATGCCCCAATGTCCCCCAATGTAATGTTTGGTAGACAAAGTAAAAGAGTGATTGCCTTTAAAGGTCAGTGACTGTGGTTATGCAAGATAGGAAATTTGATACTGATTGCCAAATTTGAATGCTGACAGTTGGTTGTTTATTAACTGCAGGATGCAGATATTCACATTTGAGTAAAGTTGTAATTACAGTAAATGGTTGTCACCATTTTCATTTGTTTCCTTTTTTCTAAATCTGGTTTTCTTCTGTTTTTATTTGTTCAAAAGTACTCATCATTGCAATGCAATTCCTGTTGTTCGGAAGGTCTGTGCGACAGGGAGAAGTAGACTCCACATTAAATGAGGGGTCCAAATTGATCCAAGAGAGGGGACCACCAAAAACCCAACCTGAGACATAAATAGGCACACACAGACCATGATCCCCACCCACCCGACAGTGACCGCAAGCCGACCCCAGGCCAGGGGCCAGAGCAGCATGGAGCTGCAGCCGAGGAAGACCGGCCCACTACACCAAGAGCCCCGCACCACAGGCCCGGAGAAGCCCCGGCACACCACCTATGCACCCCACAACACACACAGCACCCCCCCACCTCGAAGGTCACACAGGCTGACCAGCCAGCGCTCAGTCAAAGCAAAGTCACGCCCCCGACCGCTGCCCTACACCACCAACGACCACACGCACACTACCACAGCTGACCCCCGCCAAAAGCCGGCAGACACTCGGGCCACAGGGCCGGCCATCGCAACCAGGAACCTTGATCAAAAAATCTGAACAAGGAACCTTGATCAAAAAATCTGAACAAGGAACCTTGATCAAAAAATCTGAACAACCCAGGAAGAACCGGAGCACCGGCCTCACCCCCAATCGCCCCCCCCAAGCCCCAAAGCCCACCCACAGCCCAGACCCCAAATGTCAAACAGAGAATGGGAGTGTAAGGAAAAAATCTGGTTTTCTTCTGTTTTTATTTGTGCAAAAGGATTCATTGCAATATAATTACTGTTGGTCGGAAAGTCTGAAGGAAGGTCGGAAGGTTGAAAGGAAGGAAGGAAGGTGGGAAGGAATGAAGGTAGGAAGGAAGGAAGGTCGGAAGTAAAGTCGGAAGGTCTAAAGGAAGGAAGGTCAGAAGTTTGGATGGAAGGAAGGAAGGTCAGAAGTTTGGACGGATAGAAGGAAGGAAGGAAGGAAGGAAGGAAGGAAGGAAGGAAGGAAGGAAGGAA
>JBBPBX010035881.1:0-16122 GCA_038048925.1 Garcialebias charrua | reverse complement strand
GTGAAAACCAAAGAATAACATGCAGACAGTTTAACTATGAGTTTTCATACAGCACAATAATCGTGTGGAAACATTTTCAACTATAAAAAATTTTTTGAGATCACTTACCTACCGGTAATCGGTGTTCCTCCAAAGATTTGTCTTGCAACTGTTCTTGTCGCTGAGTAGTCAGAAGAAACTGGGCGGATATGATCTTGTTTGGCTTCTGATTGGTTAAGATTCAAAAGACAGCTCTTTTTTTTGTCCAATCATGCTTGATAGTCTTTTGATGTATTGCATCATTTCCGGTAATGATAAAACATGATTACAATGATTTTAGTAATCTAATATAATTATGTTAAACCAACATAAGAAAAATTAGTAGTTTCATTATTGTTGATAATTAAGTAAATGGTTCTTTATTCTATCGTGTAAATACAAGAGACATGACTGTTGTGTAGACATGACTTATTTTGTTTGTGCAAAATCAAAGACCCCTCAATTCTATTTTTTTCAGTGTATGACAGGTTCAAATTTGAAGTCAATAGCATAAAAATTGAGAATTTCGTGCCTGTTTTTTAATGTGTATGTTCAGGCGGACCTCAAACCTATCCAAAGCTATCCAAACTGTGCCAAATGGATAACACCTGTATATGCATATGAAATGAATTAAACTCCAGAAGAGCTCAGTCAGGCTGCAGATGAGGAGGAACAGGGACCAGCAGCTACAAATACACCATCAGATGTTGCTCAGGTAGTACCATATAAAATAATTTCTTCATGCACAAACAGAAAGGTAGTAGTCATCTGTTACAGAACAGGTCAGAGCTGAATAAAAACCAGCTGGAAAAAGTTAATTTAAAGTATTAAATAGGACTTCCTTGTTTTGTCATCATTGTTTAATGTGTCACACAAAACTCTGTCTAATACCTGTGTCTTTTTCTCTTCAAGGGATGGAGGTGACAAGCTCATAACAGAAGGACGTTGGTATCTGACAGAGGCTTTAAAGGAGACCACATATAGGTCTTTAAAATGTTTATGTTATGTCTGTGTGCTATCTTGACAATATTAATTCATTTTAATACACAAAATAATTCTTAGATAATTAATTATACCCTTTTTAATTCTGCCATTTTTAACTTTCGTTTTGAACGACCGGTTTCTGATACAAGTTCTGAAGTCCACGCCCTTCAACGATCTGTTTACGCCCTCTGTAACAGCCAGTATCTGTAATGTGTTGTTGTTTTAAAATTAGCTCTTTTTTTATTACTCATTTGACTTACTGTTAGTGCTAACTTAAGATAAAATTTGTCACATTTCATGCTCCCTGCCTTGTCTGCCTGTTCATCAGTTCCTGTTCAGTCACTCTGCCACACTCACCTGCCTGCAGTTGCAATCAAGCTCACGAGTTCCACCTGTTGTCTGTCCTATATAAGCTCTTCTCCCTCACCAAGTCTCTGCCAGATTGTCGAACACTTTCAGTCAGTAGATGTCCAGCGCCTTGTCCAAGCCCTCACCTGATCTCCTGTTCATGACCTCACGCCTGTCTCCTGGTTTTACTGGCCTGCTCGCTCCTTGCCTGGTTTGCTCTGCTTTTCTGATTCCTGGATCACGACCCTGTTTCTACCCACCGGACCTTGAGTAAGGATTACCCTCAGGACCTGTTTGATCAACCTCGGCCTCTTTGTGTTTTGACCCTGTTTCCTTATGGACCATGATCTAAGCCTGTCTCCCAGTTGAAGCAAGCTCTCTGCATTAAAGGCCTCTCTCGCCAACTTGCCCACCGCCTCAGGTATCCTTACAATTCTCTGCATTAAAGGCCTCTCTCGCCAACCTGCCCACCACCTCAGTTTACCTCATTTTCTGGTCTGGTTCCACCCAAGAAGATTGGTCCTTTGAGAGGCTCTTTGACTGCTACCAATTCCTCCATCCTAATAAAATCTGTGAACTTTCTCTGTGTCTGGTTGTATTTCAGAATCCAAACCTCTGATTCGTGACAGTACAATCTGGCCATAATGGATTCTTCACAGACTCCTCAGAGTGGCGTTCTGGTGTGGAGGGGGCAATTTCTAAGTTAGAGGTTAATGTGCATGAGATGATGGGCTTGCTTCAAGAATTGTCTAAAACATCTGACCCACAGGTTCCTCCTCCAGCCTCTCCAGCTCTTTATCATGCTTCTCCTATGCATGAACCTCGCCTACCACCACCGGAGGTTTTTAAAGGAGAGCCGGACCAGTGTCGATCATTCCTTACGCAATGTGAGATCCATTTTCAACTTCAACCCTCTTCATTTCCTTCAGAACGATCCAAGGTTGCTTATGTCATCTCTCTCCTATCTGGTAAAGCCAAGTTGTGGGGTACTACTGAATGGCAGCGGGACTCAGTTTTTTGTTACTCATTCAGAGATTTTGCCAGAGAACTCACCCGTGTTTTTGATCCAGTCTTGCCAGACAGAGAGGCTGCAAGAAGATTGTTCTCCCTGAAACAAGGGAAAAGAAGGGTTACTGATTACATGATTGAATTCCACACTGTTGCTGCAGATAGTCACTGGAACGAGGAGGCATTAACTGATGCCTTCTTTCAAGGACTTAATGAGGAGATAAAGGACGAGCTTGCCACCAGAGACCGTCCAGAGTCTCTCAAGGAGATGGAGGACCTAGCTACTCGTATTGATCTTCGTCTCATTGAGAGAAAGCGAGAGAGGAGAGGCAGAGTGGAAACACCTTCTCAAACCTGGGGTGAGTCTAGAACCACTGCAACCCACAGTTCTTCTCCCACTTTGTCAAATCCCCAGCAGTCTGAGGAGCCTATGCAGTTGGGCAGGATTCGCCTTACCCAGGAGGAGAGGGAGAGGAGGAGGAGGAATAATCTATGTTTTTACTGTGGAGGGGATGGACACACTGTTTCCACGTGCCCATTAAAAGGACGGACTCAGTAGGGGAGAGGAGAGTCCTACTGAGTCATATTGGAGACCCCAAGATCTCCTCACCTTTCACGTTGTCTGCAGAGATCAAGTCCAAAGGTAAAAAACATCCTGTGTCAGTGTTCATTGACTCTGGTGCTGATACCGTCTTCATGGATCTGAAGTTTGCTCAGTCTCGTGGGATAACTGTTGTTTCTTCACCTAGGGACCACAAAGTGATGGCCATAGACGGACATGTGCTTCACCAGTCCAGCCAAGAGACTGAACCTGTTGTTTTGTCCCTAGGTGGCAATCACCATGAAACAATAAAGTTCCTTATAATCCATTCTCCTCAGCTACCAGTTATTTTAGGAGCCTCCTGGCTTAATTCACATAATCCACATATTGATTGGGTAAGAAAGGAGATCGTTGGTTGGTCTGAGAAGTGTCTGTCATCCTGTCTTTTTGAGGCTGTCTCTCCCACCATCAGTTGTGACGTTATTAAAGAGACTTATCCTGATCTTTCAAGGGTTCCTACTGAGTATCATGATCTTAAAGAAGTCTTTAACAAAGTCAAGGCCACTTCGTTACCCCCCATAGGCCCTATGATTGCGGCATTGACTTACTCCCTGGTCATATTGTTAAGTTTGCAGATGATACAGCGGTGGTGGGATGCATCACAAACAATGATGAGTCCAGCTACAGACAGGAGGTGGAACACCTGGAGAGCTGGTGCAAAGAGAATAATCTTCACATGAATGTGAAGAAGACAAAGGAGATGATTGTGGACTTCAGAAGGAACAAACACACCCATGCCCCACTGATAATAGGTGGGTCTGCAGTGGAAGTGGTCTCCAGCTACAAATACTTGGGTGTACACATGAATGATAACCTCAGCTGGAGCAACAACACCACCAGCCTGATCAAGAAAGGTCATCAGAGACTCTACTTCCTCAGACGGCTGAGACGAGCCGGTCTGAGCAGCCCAGTTCTCACCTCGTTCTACAGGTGTGCAGTGGAGAGCATCCTGTGCTCCAGCATCAACGTGTGGCATGGAGGCTGCACAGTTGAAGAGAGGAAAGCTCTGCAGAGAGTGGTGAAGGCTGCACAGAAGTCTGTTGGAGTCAGTCTCCCCACCATCACAGACATTTACACCTCTAGATGCAGGAAAAGAGCCACCTGTATCATGAAAGACCTCACTCATCCAGCACACTCACTCTTTGCCCCACTCCCCTCAGGACGGAGGTTGAGGAGCATCAAGTGTAGAACCACTAGACTGAGGAACAGCTTCTACCCTGAGGCTGTTAGACTCATGAATAAATAAAAATAAAATTAAAATAAACACTGCAAAATATCACATCATGCTGATGCTGATATGTTTTCTTGTTGCTGTGTTCATCTGTGTTCATCTGTGACCATCTGCTCATACAAACTCATGTTCGTGCTGCTGTTTATTCCCACTATATTAGGCTTAGTGTATTACTAGTTGATGTTTTTCTTAGTTAGTTCTCGATGTTATTACTGTTTTTCTCTTTCATTTGTTGTTGGATGTAACTGGGACCTCGTGTACATAATCTCGTTTTCATCTCATGTACCACATGCGGTGCAAATGACAATAAAGACTCTCTGACTCTCTCTGACTCTCTGACTCTGACTCTGACTCTCTGACTCTTTCTTATTTTACTTAATGTCACAGAATAAACACAATAAAAACCTGTATTATCTGCAGCATTGTTGTTTAAAATGGCTCAACATTACGACAATGGAGCAGACAGTACACTCAATTTAATTGAATTTTGAAATCATATATATCAAATATAAGGATGTCCAGTGTGTGCTGCAGTGGTAAAAGTAATTTTCCGTTGTATATTTCACGTTCAAGCTCCGGGGAATCAGCTGTGACTTCCTCGTTCGAGCCGACGCGGCAGCCTGCGCTCTGTCTGTCCCTCTGAACTTGTGATTCTGTGTCAGAATTTCAGGGATAAGTTAAAAACCATTAAGCAAAATAAGAAAGAGGAATGATTATATAATTGAAAGTTTTTATTGTTGTTTTGTAAATAGTTTTCTTCTGTTTTCTTAATCTGGAATGAATAAATAATCTAAAAAAAAAATGTTGTCCGACTGGGAATCGAACCCGTGAGCTTTGGAGCGGCAAGCCGATGCGTTATTGGTTGAGCTACCGTGGCATGCTTGTATTGCAGAGTCCACATTCCTTTTAAAGGAACCGCCTCCCATGGTGTCTGTAACGCAAAACCTTTTGCGTGGGAACGCAAAGGGTTTTGCGTTCCCACGCAAAAGGTTTTGCGTTACCTCGCAATAGTTTTGCATGCGCACGCAAAGAATTTTTTTTTTTCCACGTCCCCTGGGGGGCTCCGAATAACGTGTCCCTATCATAAAACATTTGTGAGGAAAATCTGTGAATAGCTGCTGACTACCATGTTTATCCAAAGTGATTGAAAACACAGGTGATGGCAAAGCCAATGAAGGAATTATTTGGGAATGACAAGTCTCAGATCATTTTAATGCATTGATATATTTTCATGCTCAGATTTGTTGAGAAAAGTATGCAAATAAAAAGATAAATTAAGTTAAACTGTAAATTTACCAGTCAAGCAGAAGTTTGACAAAAGACTCGTGTTTGAATGCCGAGCTTTGTCTTATGGTGCTTCACCCCCTTAACTACCGTAGTCCCCGATATTTATTCTTGACACTTGTTATTTTTCTCTTTCCTCTTGCACTGAGCTGCAGATTCCCTCTTGTGTTTCACCTAAACATCTTCTCCAACTTTTACTTTCTTGTCTGGTTTTCGTTTTACCTACAGACGCTACAGCCGAATTCAGATCAATCTTGTGATTCAAGCTTCTACTTTGTTTTCGGCAGTTTCAGCTGAGTGCTTTATTTAGTTGAAATGCACACTTACTACATTGTAGCATATAAATACTGTATCTGGAAATCTGTTGGAGTAAACGCTTTCAAACTGCACCGTTTGAAACAGTTCAGAAGAACATTCTTCTACAAAGCATGTTTGATTTTATAGTTTGCAACCCATAAGAAATTCATACACAGAGTTAACATTTGCTTTATTTAATGTATTATTTTATGCACACTACTATCGATGCCAGTTTATCAGTTAATTGGTTTAGCGCTTGTGAATTGGCTCTATCATTTCAGAGTCTAAACATTTAAAACTTCAGATGGGTTTTCTTTCAAGTCAGCAACTCAGAGAGACACTCCTGTGATCTAATGATCTGTAATTGGATTAAAATGCTTTCAAATTAGTGTTTATATGATCAAAATCTTGTGCAAAAGCCACTGGTCCTTTACTGGGAGCTCTAAAAATTTAATCTAAGAACTTTCAAATGCTTTCCGTGTAATTCCTGGTAGATGTGTGTGACAGTTCCGGTGGTCACAAGACTGTCGCCATCAAATACTATCTGCCTCTGGTCTCTGTGTGACAGCTCTCATTATTGGAGGCCACCGAATAGTTACCAACTGATAAAGGCATATCACCCAGTAGAGGAAATTGAATTCTGGAGGACATAAATTCTGACTGGGTTGAGATCATAGTCTGAAGCTAATTTAAGGAAGATTAAATTAATTTCAGTGACATCCCTTCTATCTTGTCGAAGTCAGTACATAACATAATGTAGCTCTGTTGCCTTGAGATAAGAGGATAGTCATTTTAGACGGGGCCCAAGCTGAGGATGAAGCCCTAATCCCATTGCTACAACATTTTTTTTATTTTTTTTTTACAAAACATTAGAGGATATGGAGTGTGTGACAGCCATTATTCAGTAAAGGGATTTTTATAAGTCTTTCATTTTGGTGTGATAATTTAATTGACTGCTGACCCAAAGCCCGGGGACACAGCTTGCCTTCACACACAGCCAGCTCACTGTTTGTTTTCAGTCATGTTTCTGGTTTAAACTCATCAAAACAGTCATTTCCAAAGAAACAGGACAGTCAGTGTCTCATAGCTGAAGTTTAACTTTGAGTCCTGCAGTTCAAATACACATTTACTGTCCTGCTGTGAAGAGGTTATATTTATTAGCATTAACAGGGGGGGAAATGGGAGGCAATACACAAAATCTTTACATTTTAGGAGGCTGCGGTAGCCCAGTGGTCAGTGTTGTAATCCTGAGGCTGCACGTTTGAGTCCAGGTTGCATCAGGAAGGACATCTGGCATAAAACAATTCCAAATCTTTTACACGCATCCCCTCTCTGTGGCAACCCCTGCAGATTCAGAAGTTGAATACCGCTTCGAATGTTATCAGCTGTTAAATGCCGTTATTAGTTGTTATCATCCCGGTTGCGTTCAGACTGTCCCGCCCAGTTTAAAAGCATGTTCTTATCGCTGATAATATGGTCAGGGGGTTAGGTTCAAGCCCCCAGTATACTCCCACGTGCGTACGTACGTACGTACACAGAGGTGCAAACGTATCCCCGCAGGGCATGTACGCGCAAAGCTAAATTTTTACGACCGTGTACGCAAACGCGGTGTCGCACAATAAACTGCCCGGCGCCGGACTGTTTTGTATGTGACACCAATGTATTAAATTCCCCCTCTTCATCCCTGATCTGGCCTTTTCTTCTTTTTTTTTTTTTTTGCCAAAAACTTCCTCCTCCGTTGACGCCATGACTGAAATGATGAGAAATGAACGAATTTGTCACGAGCGAATTAAACTCAGGTCCAGCGTGGCTGCGGGACAAGGGCGGAGTGGCCATCGGGAGATTCGGGAGTTTTCCCGATGGGCCGCGTCATGAATGGGCCGATAGGCGCACGGGGAAAATGATGACGGTTGAATGAATCTGCTCAAAATTGACTTGTCCCTGACTTTAGGCTGCAGGCTGCAGCCTCTTAAAGGGAGGGAGCGCTGATCACTTTAAGAGACTGCAGCCTGCAGCCTCTTAAAGCGCTGATCCCTTTAAGAGACTGCGCCGCACTGGGCTGGCAGCTTGGGAGCTACCATTTGATAAAAAACACCCCTGAAAGTTCACCGTTGGTTGAGTCCAACCCAGCAGCGAAGCACGTATTTTCCAAAACATCAGCTGATGGAGCAGCGCGGAGTCCAAACTGCTAAAAAAAATGGATAGGAAGAGGCCAGGTGGAGCTGAAAAATCAGGTTGAAGAAAAGAAAGGCGGAGGAAGCTGCCAAATGTGCAAAGCTTACAGACATTTTTTCAAAGAGACAGAAGAAGCAACAGGTAATATAAATTAAAAACTAGCATAATAAATTAAGCTAATGTCACAACGTTGTACTATGCCACTAAACATGAAAGTCAAGTGGGACCTAAACTGACAGCCTGAGCCTAATTAGAAATAAAAGCAGAAATATATAAATTGACCAATAAATAAATAAACGTCAAAGGACAATTTAAATTAAAAGATAACTTTATCTCATACCCTGATGCATGCTCAATAATCCAGGTAGAAAAATCTAAAAAAGCTAAGTCTGGTCCTCTGGACATTTTTTGCTTTGTTTTGTTTTTTGAATGTCCAGAGGACCAGACTTGGCTTTTTTAGAACTTTATCTCATGTTTTAAAAATTAATTGACCATCATGTTTTTTTTCCAGCTTAGTTCCAACAAATTATATATTTTAATTCATAATTTTACATTTTACTGTGCTTAAAATACCGGTAGGCCTATATATTTTTTTGTTTTTACTTTTACTCTTAGATGACTTGTGTTATGTAATTAAATGTAATTATTTTTTTAATTTTCCACACAAGTCCTTATTTACGTAATGAGGCAGAAATGCATGAGGTGAAGTGAAAACAGGAGACAGAAAAATGTTAAAGCAACACATTTAATAGACAAATAAAAATAAACTCATGCATATGCATACATATTGCAACCAATGCCAAACTTGTCTCTGATTTTGCTTGTCTTGACCCTAAAAACTTTTCAGAGATGAGGCTTAAAGGACTCAAGAGCTCAGCACTTCAAGCAACAAGCAAAAATCTGCTTAGATTTGATGAGAGAGCCACAGTGAGTACTTTACACACAGAGCTGTCCAGTCTTGGGATAGGCTGAAAAAGTCCCCTCTGGAAGAGTCCACTGTCAAGATGGTACTGAGATGGAACAGGGTTGAACCAGAGATTGAACTTGAAAGCAGGGCTTGTTCTTCTTGCAGAAACTGTGTTATCTGTGTTTACCTTATATTGACACAGTATAACCTTTTCACAGATGCCTATATAGGGCTGGCATACAAATATTTGTTGTCTCAGGTTGCACGTGAAAGCTTCTCTACTCTCAAGTTCATCAAGAATAGACTATGAAGCACACTTAACCAGGAGCATTTGGAGGCATTTATGCTGATGTCCACAGAGAAAGAACTTCTTATGTCCATTGACAATGACAAAGTAACACATATGGTGGCAGAAACTAGTGCACTTCTTAGGCGCTTACTGATGCTGTAGATCACATGTCAAACTCGAGGCCCATGGGCCAAATCTGGTCTCATTGACATTTTATCTGGCCTCAAATTTAATATTTTGAATGTAAAATAGTTTTATGGTTTATCTTTTTGTCACTGTATTTAGTGCAAACTTCTCATGACAGCTGGCCAACGTTCAAGCCAACAAAATTACGTTTTGAGTTTTTCAGTAATCTTTGAGTCTGATATGGAAAGAGCAACAAAGAATTGACTTATCATTTTCTGTTTTTTAAGTCAACTAATTTAGTTTTTTTCCCACCTGATTTGCTGAATTGTAACAAAATGTAACTAAAAATTATAACCAAAAAAAAGTTGTTGATTGTATTGCAATAAAAAAAATATTATAGGCTACATTTTTGCCAAATATTTTTAAAATGTGAAAAAATGGGCCACTCTTGGCCATTAAACTCCCGGGCTGAAAAGTTGTCCCACTCCGCCCCTGCTGCGGGAGGTTCTGGAGATTTCCTGGTGTGCTGGTCTGATGTGTGGGCTGCAGGACCAGCGCTCCCTGTTTTTTTTTTTTTTTTAGAACTTTTTATTAACAACATATAAACACAGAACACCGCTGTGGCTGTGGCTGCCAGCGGGTTTTTTTTTCCTGACACGTCAATCGATTCAGTAGGCGTGTCAGCAAATGACCAATCGTGACCTCAATTTGTGCCGTAGGTAAACGCTCCTTGTCTGTGGAGCTGCACTGCAGTTGCTCAGGGTGGATACTCAAGTATGATGTCTGAACCCTCTGCGTACAGTACGCACGTACGTATGCGTGAACTGACGTACGTGGGAGTATACTGGGGGCTTAAGAATCAAAGGTCAGGGGGTTAAGTTTAGTGTCATTGATCTGGGTCATTGTAAGGTAGGTTTAGGAAAAGGGTTAAAAAAAAGCTAACAAAAAAAACTTACAGTTTTACACGTGGGCAAAGCTGCATCAGCGATAAGAATGTACCATTAAACCTACTAGGAGGTAGCAGTGGTGTAGTCTACGACGTACAGAGTATACCCACTAGAAAAGCTTAAGAATTTCAGTATACCCACTTAAAAGTGCCCAGTGATACATGACATATCATTAGGCACGTGTCGTTGATACGATTAAACTCTTCTGTAACAATCTAGTGGTATGCAGTGCTTTGCTTTGATACTGTTTTATGAATTCTATAACATGTTTTTAATACAAAACCAACTATCGTACAAACTTTTTCATTTATTCAAATATAAGCGTCAGAGAAATTTGGAAATGTTCAATATGCTAAAAATTAAAACAAATTGGCAATTACGGTGTACACCCATAGCAAAGCAAAATTGAAGATAAGATCTCATTTATGTCACATTTACGGATCCTAGACATCAATGAGCACTAATCAAGACCAAAGTGGTTTTCTCATTCTTCTCAAATGTCTCTCCTGAGAAATATGTCTCACAGTGAGCACTGTGCGAGTTCTCTAAATTCTCTTACAGCTGTCTCTTTTTCTTGTCTCAGTTGTGAGAAAAATGAGACATAATGTGCTGCTCTCAAATTTGTCTCAATTTGATATCCTTGGAAGCACACTCTCTCATGGCTGTCTCTCATTGCTCTCCATTTGAGTTCTCAGCCAAAAGAAAACGGAGATGAGTGCAAGCGCTCACATGAGTCTTAATAAGAATTAAAAATGTATCTCAATGATATCTCAGCTTATCTCATGCCAAAATAAAGACAATACAGGAAAAATAAAATTGAGATGGTTTATTCACATAATATTCATAATATTCAACTTACAAAATTTGTTGATTTCTTACACAAGTCATACTACTCAATGACAACTTTGAGTTCCAAAACTTAACCCATTCAACAACAATGTGCTCAAAACACACCTTTTTGAGACTTTAAAATGTGTGAACTTTCTAGATGTTAATATTTTACTGTCAAATTTATGATTTTCTGACAGTAGTGTGCAGGTTTCTTTTACTGCTACAATAGAGTTTTGCTTTGAATTATGCACAAAAGTCTTGGGAAGTGTAACAAAAACTGTTTTAACAATTGTTCAAGTCACACTTATGATACAGAGACACCTAATAATGAAAAGCATTCATGGCACGAGTTCATATGTGGGTCGTGGGATTTTTCATAGTTGTTTTAATGATTGATCTTTATGGGAATGCTATACAAGCATTCACCGTATTGTTTACGTGTTTCTCTTTTTACTCGTTACTATACGTCTTCCATACATTTTGTTTAAAAGCATCTCATTCCCAAAATGTTGTGCTAACAATTCATATATCAAAATGTTCAGTTCCTTCGGGGCATTCTGGCTGTGACTTTTGATATTTCAGCTATTCATCTTTTAATAGCCATTTTGCTTTTCAGCCACTTTTTTTCCTATTGGAAATGAATGGAGCTGTTTTCAATACCCTTATTTAAAATCTTTCAAAATCTTTACAGCACCTTACACATTTTGTTCTGTTTCTGCTCTTTTGACTTTGCTAATTATTAACTGAACTAATTTTAGGATTTTGTTTTGTTTCTGCTAATTTGAGCTATTGGTGCTTCTTGCAGTTGCTTTATCTTTCGGCTATTTGCTGCAGTTTTAGCTAATGTTCAGCTGCCATTAATTAAAGTTAGCCTTTTTAAGTCAAATTCTCATTTTGGTGGCTCTCGTTTGCTTTATGCTTAGTTTAGCAAATGTGCTCCTTTTACTTCTTTTTGCTTATATCAGCATGTTCAGCTACACTTCAGCTGTTTTACTGCACATTCTAGCAATTTTAGCTATTTTACAACAAAATAATGTGATGTACTTGCGACCTGTCCAGGGTGTACCCCGCTCCTCGCACTGTGACTGCTGGATATGGGCCCCAGTGACCCTGAAAGGAAGAAGCCAGTATAGATAATGGATGGATACAACAAAATACAATATTTTTCTGCATACTTTAGCAAAACACATGCCAATTCAATTTATTTTGTTAAAATTAGCATGTTAAGCTACATTTGAGTAATTTTAACACCCATATTTGTTGTTTAAGCTATTTTATAACAAATTGTCCCTTTTTGTACTTGCAAGCTTTTTTCTGCTAATTTGACATTTTTACATCCTTTTAACCATCTGGGTGCTAATTTCAATTTGTGTCAGCTACCTTTACCTTGTTTATGCCAAATTAATTTTTTTCTGCCATTTCAGCAATAATTCTGCTCCTTTCTATTGTTTTTCTGCTAACTTAAACCTATGCTGTCTGTCTCTCTGTGTCTCTCTCTCTCTCTCTGTCTCTCTCTCTTCTCTCTCTCTCTCTCTCTCTCTCTCTGTCTCTCTCTCTGTCTCTCTCTCTCTCTCTCTCTCTCTCTCTCTCTCTCTGTCTCTATCTCTCTCTGCACTGGCTCCTTCCTGTAGATATGATGTTAACAGACATTAAAATTAAATATAGACTAGTTCAGATCAAATGTTATAATTTAAACTGATCATCCAACATTGCATCTTACCTTACTTTTAGAGAAGCAAGGGGACAATAGTTTTTTCAGAGATTTCTTGTCTAAAATCAGTATGTCAGGAGGTAGTGACAGAGTGAAGAAATATTAAAAATATATTGTTAGAAAAGTTACATACAGCTCCTTTAAGAACAATCTGTGCTTCCTGTCCAAAATCATAATTTGAACTCTGAACTCTTGGTGGGCGAGCACATCCATGCTAGAGGGCAGGGGGTGGGTTATACCAACACTGTCATTAACTTGCATAGTAATATCTTTAAAAAGGGGATTACAACAGGCATAATATTTAATGTAGAATTTATAGTTCTACTATGACATTATTATGCACATCATTTTCGCTTTTTATAAGCTTGAAACAGACTGCTATGTTCTGCACCTGTTTCCTCCCCCCCCCCTCCTTGCTCTCATTTGGTTGCGTCTGTTGGAGTCTTGCATCGTCACAGCAGTCAGCAGAGAGAAGCAGCACGTGGACCAAACTCAGCTAAGGTAATGAGACATTTTTATTTTTATTTTATCAAATTCAGATTTTTTACAGTTTTGAATTACTGCACTCATTACAGCCTGGTGACCATGTTTTGTTTAATCAATTCTAATAGTGCACCGTGAGTCGTTAGCTGCCTTAAAACATGCTAGCTTGCTAGTTAGCTTGATGCTAATGAGGTTAAGAAATGACCATAGTTACAGTCTAAACGGACAATTTTACATTTTCTGTTGATTAAAATATTAGAATTATTTTATTGAATTCCAGTTTAGTTTATGAAATTAAAGCCAACAGGAAAAAACAAAACGTCTGAAAGGTAATGGCATGATCTATATGTACTGTACATTTTTTTAATGATATCATAACTTATATATTTATTTTAAGATTATTTTCAGACAAATTATGACAAAAGACGTTGAACTAGGTCAGGATGAAGTTAACTTTATAGGGAATGGGCCGCTCCGGTATCAGTATTCTGCTTCGATACCAGCATAATTTACGTATCGGATTTTTCCGATCCGACCTGCAGAGATCGATCCATGATCACGTGAGGACTTAGTGAGCAGCACTGTAGCTAACAGCTAACTAACTTTTCATCAAATTTGTTAAACTGGGGTTAGAAGCCAGAGTAAGTTGGTTCCGTTTTTCCTTTGACATCTTTCTTTCTGTCCTCAGGAAAAAGTGCAGTTAAATAAACAAGAAAATCCTGGATGGTTTGGATGATTTTACAATATCAGTTCTAAATGGTAAGCCATGCTTATGTATTTAAATGAAATATATTATGTAAATTACTGTCAAACTGAATTGTTTGTTGTTCACACTGACACTTGTTTTAAATATGAAAATAATTTATTTAATTTTTGTAAACTCAACTTTATAATTCTGAAAGTTAATAATTTGTGTTTACAGCTGCCAACATAGATGAGGTCTTGCTACAGACCCTCAGTCGTGATGATTTACGAGACCTTTTTCCAGGGCCAGAAAACTTTATGAGGAGGAAACAGTTGTGGGCTCATGTTCACAAAGAGGCAAGTTTTTACCACCTTTGAGCTGAAAACACCTAGCACAACACATTTTGCTTGTAACTCCTGTAACAATTTTCTTTTTTTTAATTCTTTTTTTTTCTCCTTAGGATGAAAATCCCACCTTATCAGATACAACTGGATCAAATGAAACCGGAACTGTTTCTTCACCTCAAAGAGCACCTCCCCAGACATCCACTCCTTTGGTAAAACCATGCTTCAAAGAGATTCACAATGTAAGTGGTTTACTTTTTATTATGGTTTCTCAAAAAAAAGCACTGTGGCAGGTGTGTTAATGCTTCCGTGTGCCGTAGGTGATGGATGAGCTATGGCGGATCCTGGATAAGGGCAACGTCTGACAGAATTAAAGAAGAGATGGGAACACTTTTGCTCTATGGTTCAGTTTTACGGTGTTTGGAAGAAGATGTTAAAGCCACCCAAGAACCCGGATGGAGGTTAGTAATTGTGCTGTCTTTCATGCACAATGCTGCTGTGTATATATATATATATATATATATAGCCTCCCTGGTAAGGTCTATTCAGGGGTTCTGGAGAGGAGGGTCCGTCGGATAGTCGAACCTCGGATTCAGGAGGAGCAGTGTGGTTTTCGTCCTGGTCGTGGAACACTAGACCAGCTCTACACCCTCAACAGGGTCCTGGAGGGTGCGTGGGAGTTTGCCCAACCAGTTTACATGTGCTTTGTGGACTTGGAAAAGGCATTCGACCGCGTCCCTCGGGGGCTTCTGTGGGGGGTACTCCGGGAGTATGGGGTACCGGGCCCTTTGATACGGGCTGTTGGGTCCCTGTACGACCGGTGTCAGAGCTTGGTCCGCATCGCTGGCAGTAAGTCAGGCTCGTTCCCTGTGAGAGTTGGACTCCGCCAAGGTTGCCCTTTGTCACCGATTCTGTTCATAACTTTTATGGACAGAATTTCTAGGCGCAGCCAAGGTGTTGAGAGGATCCGTTTTGGTGGCCTTAGAATCGCTTCTCTGTTTTTTGCAGATGATGTGGTCCTATTGGCTTCATCAGTTCGTGATCTACAGCTTTCACTGGAGCGGTTTGCAGCTGAATGTGATGCAGCCGGGATGAGGATCAGTTCCTCCAAATCCGAGGCCATGGTCTTGAGCCGGAAAAGGGTAGCATGCCCTCTCCGGGTCGGGGAGGAGGTCCTGCCCCAAGTGGAGGAGTTTAAGTATCTCGGGATCTTGTTCACGAATGAGGGAAAACTGGAGCGTGAGATCGATAGGCGGATAGGTGCAGCGTCCGCAGTGAAGCGGGCGCTGTACCGGTCTGTCGTGGTGAAGAGAGAGCTGAGTCAAAAGGCAAAGCTCTCAATTTACCGATCGATCTACGTTCCCACCCTCATCTATGGTCATGAGCTCTGGGTTATGACCGAAAGAACGAGATCTCGGATACAAGCGGCTGAAATGAGTTTTCTCCGCAGGGTGTCTGGACTCTCCCTTAGAGATAGGGTGAGAAGCTCAGTCATCCGGGAGGGACTCGGAGTAGAGCCGCTGCTTCTCCACATCGAGAGGAGCCAGTTGAGGTGGCTCGGGCATCTGGTTAGGATGCCTCCTGGACGCCTCCCTGGTGAGGTGTTCCGGGCATGTCCCACCGGGAGGAGACCCAGAGGAAGACCCAGGACACGCTGGAGGGACTATGTTTCTCGGCTGGCCTGGGAACGCCTTGGGATTCCCCCAGAGGAGCTGCTCCAAGTGGCTGGGGAGAGGGAAGTCTGGGCCTCCCTACTTAGGCTGCTACCCCCGCGACCCGACCCCGGATAAGCGGAAGAAAATGGATGGATGGATGGATATATATATATATATATATATATATATATATATATA
>JBBPBX010035880.1:18299-31805 GCA_038048925.1 Garcialebias charrua | reverse complement strand
TCCTCATCCCGGCCGCATCACACTCGGCTGCAAACCGCTCCAGTGAAAGTTGTAAATCACGAACTGATGAAGCCAGTAGGACCACATCATCTGCAAAAAACAGAGAAGCGATTCTAAGGTCACCAAAACGGATCCTCTCAACACCTTGGCTGCGCCTAGAAATTCTGTCCATAAAAGTTATGAACAGAATCGGTGACAAAGGGCAACCTTGGCGGAGTCCAACTCTCACTGGAAACGAGCCTGACTTACTGCCGGCAATGCGGACCAAGCTCTGACACCGGTCGTACAGGGACCTAACAGCCCTTATCAAAGGGCCTGGTACCCCATACTCCCGGAGTACCCCCCACAGAACCCCCCGAGGGACGCGGTCGAATGCCTTCTCCAAGTCCACAAAGCACATGTAAACTGGTTGGGCAAACTCCCACGCACCCTCCAGGACCCTGTTGAGGGTGTAGAGCTGGTCCAGTGTAGTTTGGACTCCCTTAAACTGAAATGGGAACTGGACTTGGAGGTATCCATATCAGACTCAGTGTGGTGAAGATTCAGTCCAGCCACCGACCAGATCATTAAGAACATGAATGCATCCTCAGTCTGTCTGAGACTTGCTGTAATTCAATTCAAGGTGGTGTGCCATCTGCATTGGTCCAAAGATAAACTGGTTCAAAGATAAACTGTCCAGGATTAAAACTGACCTGGAGCCTGACTGTAAACTCTGTAAACAAACTCCAACTATGCTCTTACACACATTCTCGACATGTCCAAAGCTGCAGGGCTATCGGCATTCCATTTTTGATACTTTCTCTGAGATATGTGGAAAAACTGTGTACCCGTCACCGTTCATTTCATTGTTTGTAGTGATCCCTGTGGATGCATCCTTCAGCAAGTATGAGAGGAATATGATTGCTTTTTGTGTTCTTCTGGCCAGGAGACTTATTTTATGCAGATGGAACTATCCACATCCACCGGCATATGAACACTGGAAAAGAGATGTTATGTGTCTTATTCATTTGGAAAAGATTAAATGTACTCTGAAGGATGTGTTAAGAGATTTTGAGACACTTGGCAACCATTTGTGTCTTATATTGATGATGATAAATTTTATTTCAGACAGACATTTCACCACAAAACATAATACTGAAGACTTTCATGTTTCCAAGTATAGATACAATCTTAATATCAAATAAACATACCCAATTTTTATATGCTAATATACATTTTTTTCTTTTCCTTTCCTATTGAAAATATATCAGTGCCTGTATAATATATGCATGTCTGTGTATCTGATCGGGTATGGGAAGGGTGGGAGGGGATTTTGGTGTGTGTGTGTGTGTGTGTGTGTGTGTGTGTGTGTATGGGGTGGGGTCTAAAATACAAAGTCAATAAAAAGACTTTGATTGAAAAATGTTTGTGACCATAGGTGAGGGAAGAAACAGAGCTCAACCAGTAACATGAGAGCTTTGTTTTGCGGCTCAGCTTCCTCTTCACAGCAGGGCAGTATAAAACCCTCAATAAGCTGCATGACCCATCTGTCAGTCTTTAGTTTCATTTTCCCCTCACTCATGAAAAAACCCCTCAAAATACTTAAAACTCCTTCACTTGAGGCAGCACCTCACTCCAAACCTGAAGAGAGCAGTCTAACCCTTTTCTGACTGAGGACCATGGTCACAGATTTGGAAGTATTGATCTGTATTGCAGCTGCTTCTCAGTGGGCTGCTACTGCTGCAGTGAGACCTGGAGATCACGCCACAATGACACCAGCAGTACCACAGCATCTGCAAATAGCAGAGAATGAATCCTGAAGCCACCAAATGGGACCCTTCCTGTTCTTGGCTGTCCCTAAAAATTATGAACAGAATTGGTGACTGTGCAGTCTTGGCAAAGTCTTAATCTCATCCTGAAAAGATCTAACTTTGCCAGTATTGACACCTAAGAAGGGTAAAAACTGATATTTGATGCAGTTACAGTTATCGTTTTAATGTAACAAATTTTACAAATAGCTAGATGATTATTTGGGGGATTTTCAGTTCTTCCATCCATCCACTCATCTTTACCCACTACTTTGTTTTCAGGTCATGGGGGTCACCGGTAGAGGTGTCGTTTCTTTGCCCGAGCCCGACCCTACCCGAGCCCTACCCGACTTCGGGTCGGGCTCGGGCCATATTTTTGCGTTTGATTGGCGGGCCGCGGGTCGGGCTCGGGCTTTGATGTGGTTTTTTTAATCATACAGCACAAACAAAACTAAATAAAAATGCACACAATATAAAATTGTTTTAATCTGCTTGTAAAGAATATAAGGCAGTAAGTTTATTGATGAGGAAATAATTAATAGAGTGAATTTAGATGGTGAAAACCGCAGCGCACTGAGCGCAGCCACTAAATTGGCAACTCAGCCAGAGAGCAGGCGCGCGGCGCGCGCCTGACAGCGTCTCCCCCGACATGCTGGACTTTTTAGTGACATTTCTCGAACCATTTTACCGTGCACAGAGAGAACTGGAGGGTGACAAATATCCCACCAACCTGGTTTGTCTCTGGAATGAGAAACTGAAGCAACACTGCCAGTCCTCACACAGACTCTCCGCAGCAGGTGTTTCTGCGCCGCAGACATGCAGAAGTGCTGGAGCGCAAAATTATTATCCACGACTTGCAGAGAGTTGCATTATTTCTGTGGCCTAACTTTAACGAGCTCAAAATTATGTCACCAGCTGACGTGCGTCAGGTGCACGCTCACGTCCGCACACTGCTCTCTGCGGCGGAACAAGTTGCCGCATTCCTGACATTCCTGAAGCTTCAACAGCAAACTGCGAGCAGCGCGCTCACACCTCCTCCTCCTCCATCAAAACAAAGAAGAACAACATCAAGTTCTTTTGCTGAGTGGGAGAACGCAGTAAAAGCTTAATAAATAAACGTAGTGTTTTTTTTTTTTGTTTGTTGTTTTTTTTTTTAATCGGGTAGGGTCGGGTCGGGCGGTGATTTCTAGGAAATCAGCGGGCTCCCTCGGGCTTGGGTAATTAAACTTAGGGCTCGGGTAGGGTAGGGCCGTGGATTTCCGGCCCGATGACAGCTCGGTGCCCATATTCAGCAGCGGGGGACACCTGGACAGGTCGCAAGTCCATCACAAGGACACATAGAGACAAACGAGACCACCATTCACACTCTCACTCATAGAGACAGTTTAGTTACAAATTAGTCTAACGAGCAAACTCCACCCAGAAAGGCCCACAGCCGGGATTTGACCCAGTGACCCTCTCACTGAGAGGCAACAGTTCTACTAACTGAACCACCGTGCCACCTTTTTCAGTTCTTCTCAAGTTAATTTGTACATAATTATATCTACTATGTCATGCACGTTTTGTTTCGATGTTTCTGAGCTTCTGTGTCCCTGGTAGAGTTCTGTCTTCCAAAATGTTGACACAAAGAGACTGAGAATGTGACATGATAGACTGCGAGTTCATGCTTTGAGCTGATCATCATTAATAATTATTTAACACATTACACAGTAACCTTCTTTACAACTGTATTTCTTTCTTACTGACCTGTGCTTTATTAATGGACATGTCATGTTATTTAAGCTTTTATATAGATGGACAGGCAGCACTGTGGTTCAACTGGTAGAGCTTCTGTCTCTTAGCAAGCAGGTCCCTGGTTCAAATCCCAGTCTGGGGGGCCTTTTTGGGTGGAGTTTGCGTGTTCTCTTTATGCATGCGCAGGTTTTCTTCAGGTACTCTAGTTTCCTCCCACAGACCAAAAACGTGCATGTTAGACTGATGATAACTCTAAATTGTCTCTAGGTGTGAGTCAGAGAGTCAGAGAGTGAATGTTGTTTGTCTCATTTGTCTCTATTAGGGTTGCAACAACGAATCGATAAAATCGATAAAAATCGATTTTTAAAAGTGTTGGCAACGAATTTCATCATTGATTCGTTGTGTCGCGCGATTATGCTTCTTTCACGGCGCCGCGGAGCCGTTTTGTTCACCGGTAAAGCTTTGTCAAAGCTGGCTGACTGAATAAAGTTTGAAAAAAACAAAAAAAAACTGCAGTGTCAGCGTGCTACGTGTGTGTGGCTGCTGAACAGAGCGAGGAGGGAGGAGAACAGAGACTGTTTTCAAAGTCTATTTTACAAATGACCGACGCGACGCAGAGAAAACTGAAGTCCTCCAACGTTTTGGAGTTCGACGCTTCATAAAGATAAAAAAGCTTTGAAAAGTGATGACGCAACACGAGATAACCACGCAGATGAAATGTAAACATGACGGGCTTCACCACAGTGTGAATGATGGAAGATCAGCAGGTAAGTCTTAAACCATATTTGTTCTGTTTCAAAGAGAGAAAACGTGATGCCAGTGTCTCTGGCAGCTGAAGCTGCTTGTTTCTTAGCTGTGACAGAGAACTGTGTGTGTTTTTATTTTTAATGTAACGATACAAGCAGTGTTTAAATGTGTTTTATAAATAAATCTAACACAAAGATGGTGATAATTTAATGATTTAGCTTCAACTTTTAATTTGCTGGCAAAGTCTGAAGTCACTGCATTGTATGGAAGGATGAATTGCATTTAAACAGGAATTACAGTAATTTATTTCATCTACTCAAGTGTGTGTAATTAGTATTTTATATTTGTGTGTGTGTGTGTGTGTGTTTAACCTAGCACTGTAAGTGAAACAAGGCATTTCTTGAGTTACTGTAAATTATGATATAATACATATAAACTCTCTCTCATTCCAGAAAACAACAAACAATGACAGCCTTCATGATGGACAGACATCATGCACACCACAGCAAGCAGCAGAGACTGAAAGATCCTTACATGAACGTCACTGACATGAGGCCTCTGTCGATGGTTGAAGACGAAGGCTTCACTGCCATGATGCCCACTTTTAACCCAGGTTACAATGATCCACACTTGTAATGGTAAATGGACTGTACTGTACTTATATAGCACCTTTCTATCTAATTGATACTCAAAGTGCTTTACACTGTTTATAGTAGTGTAAAGCACTACATGTCCTCATTTACCCATTCATACAGCACTCTACTAGATTACAAAGAACAAATCATTCTAAAGAGACAAATCAGAGCTTTAGCTCACATTCATACACCAATGGGGCACAAACATGGGGTTCAGTGTCTTGCCCATGGACACTTAGGCATGTGACTGCTGGTGGATTCCAACCCCCAACTCTTGCATTGGAGGACGACTGCTCTAACAACTCAGCCACAGCTGCCCCATCCAGGTTAAAACAATCCACACCTTTAATCCAGGTTACACTTGTCCCTCAAAAACACATTTTACAAAGTAGCTACATTTTGTGCAGGTATAAATCATACATTTGTATATATGTTTGTGTACATTTATTTTTTATTGAAGCTGACTAACTTTATTTTTTAATTATTCAATATTTTACTAACAGAATAGTCAAGTAGCAACCTGTTTTTTGTGCGATTTGATATGTCAGTCAAATTTTGGAATAAAGAGGTGATAATTAAAACTTGTTTCCTTTTTTTTTGCCGATTCATCGATGAATCGAAAAAAATAATCGGCCGATTAATCGATTATTGAAATAATCGTTAGTTGCAGCCCTAGTCTCTATGTGTCCCTGTGATGGACTTGCAACCTGTCCAGGATGTACCCTGCCTCTCGCACAGTGATTACTGGACATGGGCACCGGCAACCCCCGTGACCCAAAAATGGAAGAAGCGGGTAAAAGAGAATGGATGGATGGAGTTCAGCGCCAGAGCAAAGATCCTGGAGTGTGAACTCGTAAAATGTCACAGTAAAACAGTCAAAGTGCTGCTGCCACAAGCTGTTTTCTTCCTGGTGAATGTAACATCAGCACTGTGTTTGTGGAGGTCAAACCTTTTTTTGCCAGGCCCCTTTCTTTGTTTTTGATGCAAAAAATCAGAACAGTTACACTTGAATCCTTAACACACACACAAATATGCACTCAGACCACTGGAAGTGGGTCAAATTAGTAATGTCTTGGGAATGGATTGGCCAATTGAAACCTCACATACACATGCACACACACACACACACACACATGCACACACACACACACACAAAGTCAGTCTTTCCCTCAGCCTGTCCGGAGGTCTGTGTGATGAATAAGTCAGTTCTCTGAGGGGATGGGAGTGAAAGGCAAGCAGGGGAATGAGCAACATTTGTCATTTGCTATTGACCTCTTTTCCACCGCTCTGATTTTTCCCCCTCTTCCTTCATTTTGTTCCCTCATCCGTTTCCAAATCTTCTGATTTTCCCCCCTATCTTTTATCTTTCTTTATCTTTAGTCAGTATTAAAGCAGCTTCGGGACTTTGTATTTGTGCTTATGTTCTTGTTCTTTTAGACTCCTATGAGACGTCTGCAGCATCACTGTCAGGTCTCACACACATAGTAACACAACACATGCACTGCCACAGCTGTGCCGGAGCTGGTATAGCTCGGCTTCCCGCCCACAATGTTTTAAATCCCAGCAGGAAAAACATCTGCTAATCATTTCCCCTTGTTTTTTTTTCTTTCTTTTTCATTTCCGTTTAGCACCAACTCTGTAGCTGCCTCTCTTGTTTCTTCCCTAAATGATTCAGTTAAGTAGACTGATTCCAAACCAAACAGCTTGGTTAGTGGAGCTTTTGCAGAACTATGACACTAACTCCTCCGTAATGGGATGGGTGGCTTAGTCGTGTGTAAACAGTAAAGTCAGGAAGACCTGGTATACTGTAGGTCCACACAGGAAATCCTGTCTTTTGAAAACGGTTATTTTGTCTTTTTGCTGCTTCTCCACATCGAGAGGAGCCAGTTGAGGTGGCTCGGGCATCTGGTTAGGATGCCTCCTGGACGCCTCCCTGGTGAGGTGTTCCGGGCATGTCCCACCGGGAGGAGACCCAGAGGAAGACCCAGGACACGCTGGAGGGACTATGTTTCTCGGCTGGCCTGGGAACGCCTTGGGATTCCCCCAGAGGAGCTGCTCCAAGTGGCTGGGGAGAGGGAAGTCTGGGCCTCCCTACTTAGGCTGCTACCCCCGCGACCCGACTCCGGATAAGCGGACGAAAATGGATGGATGGATGGAGTTTTCATCCACACAGAAACACAGAGCATGATTGTGCTTCAAACACTGTAGAATGATGCCCAGCCTGTTTATGCTGCAAAAAACTCCAAAGTACACCAGAAACCTAAAGAAGACATTGAGCAGACACTTCAAACTGTAAACACAAGAAATGAAGGGGATGAGGATGGAAAATGCAAAATCAAAAACAGAATCATTATTATTATTAACTAGGGCTGGACGATGTGGCCAAAACTTTGATCACGATATACTTCTTAATTTTGGTCGATAACGGTGTAATTTGATATCGATATAAACAAAAAGCCTTAGAAAAACTGTACAAACTGTACAAATAATGTTCACCTTTTATTTGTATACAGGTATAGTCTGCAAAAAAATTGAAACCACCGTCAAACATAAAACTCTCAACTTTGTCAATTTCTTTTCAATTTATTCATTTGTTTAAGAGAAATTAAAGAAACAAAACAAATTCATCAAAAAGTAAAAACGTTGAATGAAAAGTGTGCAGAAAGAAGACAACATTTTTTATAATATCTGCCCCTTATTTAAAAACTCTATGAAATAACTACAAACAACAACTCAGGCTTGAACCCCAAAGCAAAAACAAAAAAACATCAGGCATTCTTCACATGGTATCATACTTTCTTAACAATTTTAACAATCATCTGTTTAAACATATAAATTGCTTTATAAATGTTTATGGTAATATCAAGTGAATTCAACAATCCTGTTCCCTGAGTTACAGCTCAGCTCCTTCAGACTAGTTCTAAATGGAGGTTTTACAAACATTTCCATTTCTTTACGGTTATATTGACTCTCTTATTTAACAGATTTTAATTGAATATTTGGGGGTAATATTTTTATGTGCTTTATACTGTACGTGACTTGTAAAATATTATATTCAGCCAATGTCCAACCAAATCGTACAATTTTAATCTAAAAAAGCTAAGTCTGGTCCTCTGGACATTCAAAAAACGAAACAAAGCAAAAAATAAATAAATGTAGAAACGTTTCGTCTTTCGTCCGTAAGACTTCCTCAGTCTGAGATGGTGGCGGCCATTGTTGATAAAAATGCCATCTGTCCGCGCGTGCGTGCTGCGCACATGTGGGTCAAACAAAAGTTCAGAGGGAGATGTTTATGTTGTCAATGGGGGGTCAGCAAAAAACCTCCACTTTGGAAGGTGGATTCAGAAACCTTCGGGTTCAAAGAGGGTGTCGTGTTAACGATCAGCAGAACCGCAGAGAGAAAGGTGCGGTTTCACTCAACATACGTGCCGTGTAAACGGCCCCTAAGACAGAGCTGAATACAGCACTTCAGACTGAATAGGTCTTTCTGATGAAAGACGAAACGTTTCTACATTTGTTTTTTGAACATCCACCAGAGGACCTGACTTAACTTTTTTTTAACATCAGCTGACAGGTTCTTGTTCTACAGCAAGAAAGCTGCACACAGCCGGAACAGGCTGGGGGCACAGATCCCGACGATGCGCGGTGGATGCCCACGGCCAAATAACCAGAGCGTCTTATTTATGTGCAAAATTATGATTTATTTTAAGTTTAAAAAGTGTGGCTTAGAGACAGGTGCATTTTAAAGCCCGAGAATTGCTGTACTTATTTACAGTACTTACTTTTACTTACTTATTTACTTTTACTTACTTACTTACTTTTACTTAGTATTGCTTTTACTTTCTGACTTACTTTTACTTACGGTACATACTTTCACTTATTTACTTTTACTTAATACTTACTTTTACTTTAATTTACTGACTTACTTACTTTTACTTACTTATTTACTTTTACTTAATACTTACTTTTACTTTAATTTACTGATTTACTTTTACTTACTTACTTTTACTTACCTATTTACTTTTACTTACTTACTTTTACTTACTTGTTTACTTTTACTTACTTACTTTTACTTAGTATTACTTTTACTTTCTGACTTACTTTTACTTACTTACTTTTACTTACTTACTTTTACTTAGTATTATTTTTACTTTCTGACTTACTTTTACTTACTTACTTTTACTAAGTTTTATTTTTACTTTCTGACTTACTTTTACTTAGTTACTTTTACTTATTTACTTTTACTTAATACTTACTTTTACTTTAATTTACTGACTTACTTTTACTTACTTACTTTTACTTAGTATTACCTTTACTTTCTGGCTTACTTTTACTTACTTACTTTTACTTACTTATTTACTTTTACTTACTTACTTTTACTTATTACTTTTACTTTCTGACTTACTTACTTATTTTACTTACTTATTTACTTTTACTTACTTACTTTTACTTAGTATTATTTTTACTTTCTGACTTACTTTTACTTACTTACTTTTACTTACCTATTTACTTTTACTTAATACTTACTTTTACTTACTTACTTTTACTGTTTTATTTCCAAATCAGCTTTATTGTCAATGTACAGAAACACAACAAAATTACATTAATTAAATTACAACGAAATTACAATTTACTTTTACTTAATAAGTACTTTTACTTACAAACCGGATTCCAAAAAAGTTGGGACACTAAACAAATTGTGAATAAAAACTGAATGCAATGATGTGGAGGTGCCAACATCTAATATTTTATTCAGAATAGAACACAAATCACAGATCAAAAGTTTAAACTGAGAGAATGTATCATTTTAAGGGAAAAATGTTGTTTCAAAATTTCATGGCAACAAATCCCAAAAAAGTTGGGACAAGTCCATTTTTACCACTGTGTGGCATCCCCCCTTCTTCTTACAACACTCAACAGACGTCTGGGGACAGAGGAGACCAGTTTCTCAAGTTTAGAAATAGGAATGCTCTCCCATTCATGTCTAATACAGGCCTCTAACTGTTCAATCGTCTTGGGCCTTCTTTGTCGCACCTTCCTCTTTATGATGCACCAAATGTTCTCTATAGGTGAAAGATCTGGACTGCAGGCTGGACATTTCAGTACCGGATCCTTCTCCTACGTAGCCATGATGTTGTGATTGCTGCAGAATGTGGTCTGGCATTATCTTGTTGAAAAATGCAGGGTCTTCCCTGAAAGAGATGACGTCTAGATGGAGCATATGTTGTTCTAGAACCTGAACATAGTTCTCTGCATTAATGGTGCCTTTCCAGACATGCAAGCTGCCCATGCCACAAGCGCTCATGCAACCCCATACCATCAGTGATGCAGGCTTCTGAACGGAGCGTTGATAACAACTTGGGCTATCCTTGTCCTCTCTGGTCCGGATGACATGGCGTCCCAGTGTTCCATAAAGAACTTCAAATCGTGACTCATCTGACACAGAACAGTCTTCCATTTTGCCACACTCCATTTTAAATGACCCCTGGCCCAGTGCAAACGTCTGAGCTTGCTTAGAAATGGCTTCCTCTTTGCACTGTAGAGTTTCAGCTGCAACGGCGGATGGCACGGTGGATTGTGTTCACTGACAATGCTTTCTGGAAGTATTCCTGAGCCCATTCTGTTATTTCCTTGACAGTGGCATTCCTGTTTGAGGTGCAGTGACGTTTAAGGGCCCGGAGATCACGAGCATCCAGTAGAGTTTTACGGCCTTGACCCTTACGCACAGCGATTGTTCCAGATTCTCTGAATCTTTTGATGATGTTATGCACGGTTGATGATGATAACTTAAAAGTCTTTGCTATTTTACGCTGGGTAACACCATTCTGGTATTGCTGCACTATCTTTCTGTGCAACAATGGTGGAATTGGTGATCCTCTTACCATCTTGGCTTCTGAGAGACACTGACACTCTGAGAAGCTCTTTTTATATACAATCATGTTGTCAATTGACCTAATTAGTGTTAATTGGTCTTCCAGATGTTCATTATATGCTCAATTTCCTTTTGGGATTGGTTGACACAGAAGTTTAATCTGGGTAAATGTAACATTTTAAAGGAAAAATATGTTGATTCCAAATTTCACAATGTTACATTTACCCAGATTAAACTTTAGATCTGTCATCTATGTTCTATTGCAAATAAAATATTGACATTTGCCATCTCCACATCATTGCATTCAGTTTTTATTCACAATTTGTTAAGTGTCCCAACTTTTTTGGAATCCGGTTTGTACTTATTTTTACTGTCTTATTTCAGAATCAGCTTTATTGTCATTGTACAGAAGCACAACAAAATTACATTAATGAAATTACAATGAAATTACAATTTACTTTTACTTAAAAATTACTTTTACTTACTTACTTTTACTGTCTTATTTCAGAATCAGCATTATTGTCATTGTACAGAAGCACAACCAAATTACATTAACAAAATTACAACAAAATTACAATTTACTTTTACGTAATACTAACTTTTATTTACTGACTTACTTTTAATTACTTTTACTTACTTGTTTACTTTTACTCACTTTTACGTATTACTTACTTACTTACTTACCGGTATTTGCTTTTTTTAAGTTTCTCTGAAATAATACCAAGAGTCTGGTTTGTCTGTCTTTCTTTGTCAATGGAAATAAAAAAATAAAAGGCTTCATGTTCCTGGACAAATATATTTGTACAAATAAAATGAATTATGGAATCAATCTTTTATGAAGCAGATTATAACTCAGTCTTGTAAAAAATTTAAACATACCACACTACAGCACAATGTACCAGGTAACAAGACAAAGACCATGTCCACAACACCTCAATTTAAAATAAATCACTGCAGTGTAATATCTGAGAGGGGAAAAAAATATTAAAATTGGATTTATGTAATGTTAGATTTGATTAGTGGATGGGGCACTTTTATTATTTTTGCTGTCAAGAAATTAATGATTCTCTTAACATTTGAAAAATTGAAAAATATTACAGTTAAATTTGTATTCTGGACTACACACTGCTTGTATGCTGTTTATCTGCCTGCATAAGTTTAATTACATTTCTTTTCTTTCTTTCTGTCCATCCATCTGTCTCTGTGTCTCTGTCTGTTTGTCTTTGTGTCTCTGTCTGTCAGTCTCTCTCTGTTTGTCTCTGCATCTGTCTCTGTGTCTGTCTGTTTATCTTTGTTTCTGTGTCTCTGTCTGTGTCTCTGTCTGTCAGTCTCTCTCTCTGTTTGTCCCTGCGTCTGTCTCTGTGTCTCTGTGACCCAAAAAATAAGCATGATGGATGGATGGATGGATGGATGAATGAACCCAATTCCTGTAGAATGGTATTTTCAACAGATACTCTCTAGAGTCGCAACATTTTCCTACTGTATGTTTTCTATGCATTGCACACACTCCCTAATGTCATTTTTGTTACTTGCAGCCTACCTTTTGTACTGGCTGACCAGCACATCGTAACAGCTCTGCTTGTCCACTCATTTATATTTCCCAGAAAGATCTTTATCACATTTCACTTTGGTAGTCATTGCCAAAAACAAAAAACAATATAGCATCAGTTGGAGAAAATTGTTCTCACATTGTCTTACTTACTCAAAAAGAACCACACCCGAGAAGATTTTTGATCAATATTTATTTGCAAGGTCAGCTTTTCAGGACAGGTTACACAAATATACATAAAGTACACACATATAGACCAGTTGCAAAATCTGCCCCGAGCTGCCTTCTCAGCTTCCTTTTATACCCTTATCAGTTCAGCTGAGTTCACAGAACTTGGACATGTCCTTGGCTTCCAGCTGCTTGCCACACACTGCAGCATCACTCAGCTCCTCATCCAGCTCTCTCTGCTAACCCAAACATGATTCATGGGCAGAGTTTAGATTATCAGCCATAGTAATAATAATATCCATAACCTTTGACCAGAAATTCCCTAACAGCATCCCACAAGCTACTGTGCGTCATACATGCATTCTGAAGTTGGTGTCACAGATATCCACACCTCCACATGCAGGAAGAGGGCCACCTGCATCATGAAGGACTCCACTCACCCAGCACTCACACTTTTTGGGCCCACTCCCCTCAGGAAGGAGGTTGAGGAGTATTAAGTGTAGAACCACTAGACTGAGGAACAGCTTCTACCCTGAAGCTGTTAGACTCATGAATCTCTAACCAAAATAACTACTGTAATGACACTTTGATTGGTGATATGTGACTTCATCTGTACTGCTGATTATTCATGCTGCTGATTTCTAACCCATAAGCTGCTTTATTCATAACCATCTGCTCACAACAGACTCCTGATCAGGCT
Source organism: Garcialebias charrua (assembly GCA_038048925.1). NCBI lineage: Eukaryota > Metazoa > Chordata > Actinopteri > Cyprinodontiformes > Rivulidae > Garcialebias > Garcialebias charrua. Next base: position 18,613 of record JBBPBX010035880.1, on the reverse strand, counting down.
GCTGTTTAACACACCGTATTATATCACATTATTATTTTTTGGCGTATGTCTTAGGTCCTTGTATACTGTTTCTATTTACAGTATACTTTATTTTTTGTGCTATTTTGGGGTATAATTGGGACCTTGAGTACACAATTTCGTTCCACCTCATGTATCACGTGATACAAATGACAAAGAAGAACCTTGAACCCTGAAGTATTTCTTGGCTAAATGCCACCACTGTGCTTCATTAAACTAACTGTGAAAAACATCTCTAAGAACTTGTTCAAAATAATTTTGCTTTAGGTAGCCAGTTTGTGTGTGTGTGTGTGCGC
>JBBPBX010035880.1:0-12004 GCA_038048925.1 Garcialebias charrua | reverse complement strand
TATATAATCTAGACACCAACACTTTGCCAGGTTTGCATCACAGAAAACCCAAGGCAACGACAGTGAAGAAGTAACTTATGTATTGATGTATTTTTCTGGCTAGCTATCTAGCATTAACAAAGCCATCCTAGATGGGGCTAGGTCTCTCACTAACAGCAGTGCCCAGTTTAGCAAACATTATTTCCAGAAGTTTAATTCAACTGAGAAAAAACAAGTAAAGACTGGCAGCTAGGTGTACACATGGTCCAAAAAACACTGGTAGAATTCCTTGTTGTTTTGTTTACCACTGTTCATCCAAGAGGTTGTGAAATTAGGTGGCCATTCATTCTCCCATCGCCTGGGTAACACACCTGTCTGTTCCCTGTTCAATGGATTTCCTCTTTGATGTTGGGCACCACCAACTTAAACCAGAGTTTCAATGAGTTTTGATTACAAGCTGTGATTAAAAGTTTGGTTTTAGAGTTATTGTGCTAGTAGCACTTGCTCTTCTCAAGGGCGGACATCTCCTCTTGGTCTCCACTTTGCTTTTGCTTTGTCTTGTCTGTGAAATTGTCTGAGAGCCTCTCTTCTACAAAATCTTCCGAATCATAACTATGGACTTCAATTTGGTCAGTTGTTCCCTCAACACAACTGATAACATTTCTTCAACAAGAAGACAGGCTGTAGGCGAGCTGATTGTCCCTGTTGGCATGCACACAGCTGGATATCTCATCGACTTGGAAGACTTGATGACGTGTCTATCTCTGCTGTCATCTGTGGATCTTAAGGACATATTTAATTGGATTTATGATAACTGGTTCTTGCTTTTTGGATTTGGCTGGTTCCTGGTCTATCAACACACAAAGAAGACGTTGGTGGCAAATCTGGACCTGGTCAGGCTGCCTGCCTTACATGATGGCTTGGTTCATGTCTCGAAAACCCAGACTTTTGGCTGAATGGATCAGATCTCAGGGATTTTCTCAGGCACGTTCCATTGGTATGGTAATTTAATTTGGCCAATTCTAAAGCGAGTGGACCGACACAGACTGAAGGTAGATGTCATTAAAGTTCTGCCTGTCCCCAAAACAATCGTGTTTATCTGACATTTGGCTCCCCGACTGGCCTTGACAGGCCGTCTTATCTCAACACGCCTGCAGAAGTGTTGTAAACCAGATGCTCTCACTCTCCCAAACCTGCTACTGAGGAATTCCACGGACTTTTCAGAAGAGCCCAGCTGAACAAACATTATGTTATCATTTCATGACTCTGGATTTGCCTCTGGCCATCCTCGGCTGCCCCCCACCCAGCGTAATGTCAGCGTCATTATGTGCTTGTGTGTGAGACTTTTTTCATTACCACATTTTTGACCTTCAAGCAGAGGTCAAAAATGTGTTAGGAATTTTTTTTTCTTCCAAACCCTATGTGTCATTTTTCACCACTTTTATTGTCTGCCCAACAGATCTCACTTGTAAATGAGTCTTCGAGGCTCAATGAGACTTATCTGATTAAATAAAGGTTGAATGAATGAAAAGTAATTTACAATCAGCACACATTTGCTATGGCATGTAATGTTTTGGCTTGTCCTAGCTTTTGCCTAAGAATCAGCTACATATAATATATCATCAACGTGGTGTACCAACACCTTGCTAAATGCACATAGCTGTAGGCAATATATGGCACATTGCCATCCATTGCCATGGATTGCTCTCTTTGGGTCGAGGGTGAGGTTCTGCCTCAAGTGGAGGAGTTCAAGTGTCTCGGGGTTTTGTCTATGAATGAGGGAAGAATGGAGCCTGAGATTGACAGATGGGTTGTTGCAGCATCTGCAGTATTGCAGACTCTGTGCCGATCCTTTGTGGTGAAGAGGGAGCTGAGCTGTAAGACAACGCTCTCTGTTTACCAGTCAGTCTATGTTCCTACCTTCACTTATGATCATGAATCATGGATACAGGCGGTTAAAATGAGTTTTCTCTGCAGGGTAGCTGGACTCTCCCTTAGAGATAGGGTGAGAAGTTCAGCTATCAGCAGACTCAGATTAGAACCACTGCTCCTCCACATCGAGAGGAGACAGTTGAGATGGTTCAGGCATCTGGTAAGGATGATTCTTGGGTACCGGTACCTCCCTAGGGACATGTCCAACTGGGGTGAGACCTGGGGAAGACCCAGGACACACTGGAGAGACTACGTGTCTCGGTTGGCCTGGGAACGCTTTGGAGTTCTCCCAGAAGAGCTGGAAGAGGTGGTTGTGTAAAGAGATGTGTGGTCCTCCCTGTTGCTCAAGCTGCTGCTCACTTGACCCGACTTTGGCACAAGCAGAAGATGATGGATGGATGGATGGATGGATGGATGCTATCCGTTATGGCAGAACAGTCTTGTTGATGTCACTAAATAATTGTTTCATGTTTTTTGTAACTGTTCAAGGCCTTCTCTGATTACCTTAAAGAACATTGCACTTGACTGTTGGTCTAAATATGTGTTTTTTTTCCCTCAAGTGCCTGAATATTAGATAACCTTTCCAGACCAACCTGCCTTAGCAGTTGCTAATACTCATGATTTTTAACATTTAAAAGCTCAAGTTTATTCCCATTAGCAAGGATCTACTTTATCATTGATGCTCACCTTGTGTCTTTTCTGTCCCTGTGCTCTCAGATCTGAAGAGAGAAGCCAGCATCTGCCACATGCTGAAGCACCCCCACATCGTGGAGCTTCTGGAGACGTACAGCTCCGATGGCATGCTCTATATGGTTTTCGAATTGTAAGTCTTCACCTGACAAGAATCCCACCAGGTTACATTGGAATAACCTACAAAGTACAAAATGGGGTCAGGTGAAAAATTGTACATGTGGTTGAGAAGTGGTGGATGTTGCAGATGTTTTTAGAGAAAGGGATGGTGAGGGAATAGGAGTCACAGCCAGGCTACAGAGAGGAAAGGGAGGGAGACGGATTGTGTCCTGCAGCAGTTTTGTGTAATTAGCTGTGATATGGAAAAGCTTGTTAGCTAAAGCTGGGGGTAAGAAAATGTAGAGTGGGGCATTGTGTGGAGAGATTGTGCATTACTACATGCATGAAGGGAAAACAGATAAGATTTATGACACTGCTACTTCTAGCTTTTTCTAAAAGCAGTGCCTTTCCCTGATCTCCTCCAGGCCTATTCAGTATCTTCATCTTCTTCCTCTTCCAGGACTAATTCCTTTATCGTGTAATTCTGTTATCACTGAGCAGGCAAACGCTCAAGCCGTGCATATACTGTAGCTCTATCACACAACTCGCAAAAAGGGGAAACCTTGAAGGAAATGTATTAAGCACCATTCAAAGAGATTTTGCATGTGTTCCGAGGTTTTTGTGCAGTTTTTCTACACGGACTACTGCACACGGCAGCTGTTCTTGGAACGCTGCAGCCATCTGAGGGTAAAAAGATAAGTGAGCAAATCCAGACAGTTTGACTGTCCCTTCCTCTGCCAGGTTTCAGTCCCCGCTAATCAGCAGGCGGGAGTCAGCGTGTGGAGAAAACAGGCATGTGCTGCAGAGGCTGACGACGATGAAGAGCAGGTTTAGAGAAACTGGCAGACAAATGATGAGAGACAGTGTCATGAGTGTTGTGTGATCGCACCAATCAGCTGTTTGTTTTCTTTTCTAGCAGATTTATTGATCACTTTAATGTGCACAGTGGAACTCTGTCCCCTCAGGCTGCAGCTCTTTTCAATGGATTGACAAACTCTTTTTAATAGAGTTCTTATCTTAAATCTCACTGAAGGTTTTTTAATGCAACAACATTAAGCCTCAACATTACAGAAACAGCTTGTGCTCAGTTTAGACTGACGAGAAGCAAGACTACAAGCAGACATGTTGACCGGCCTTTTGCATGTTTTCTGACATGAACTGGTTTGAAACAGACATATGCCCCTTTTCCATTAGTAATGGTACGTAGAACCTGTCCCTTTTTTCAGAACCCTTGGTTCTGTGGTTCCAACCGGGCCGAGCAGGTACCAAAACGTGACGTCAGAACACTGTTGGTCACTGATTGGTCGGGCGGAGTCACTGGATCTTTCAGAAACTTTTCAACAACAACAAAAAAATAATAATTTGGAACTCGGAGCAGCGGCTGGATCTATTTTAAAGGTTTTCAAAACAATAATGACAACACAATGGTCTAATGCTGACTCGGGGCTCGGGATCCCCGTCTTGCGTGCTCATGAAGGCCGAACCCTGATCCCAGCAGACGGATCTGGCTCATGGAGGGTGGAAACGATTTTTAACAACATTTTATGTACCGGGTAATGTTTTTTTTTTTTTTATGAGTGAAGATTTAAAAAAAAAAACGGTGTCTGCTTTATCATGAAATCCTCTTTTCACTTTAATGACTACAGGTAGTCCCCGACTTACGAGCGCTCTTACTTACGAGGTTCCGGACTTACGAGCTGGCAAATTTTTGGAAAAAACGCAAAAAATACTGAGTTTTTCTGTGTTTTTTCACCACAGTTCGTTAGCTAAACATGTGGACACACGTTTCCGATCATTTTTATGCACTCATAAGCAGTTTTTCGATGAAAAACGAGTGTTTGTAGTCGCGCTAGCAAAACCGTTCCAACTTACGAGCGAAATTCCGGACTTACGAGACACGTGGCGGCCGTTCCAAATTACGAGATTTCCGTGTTACGAGCGCCTCGTTGTAACGGAACTCGCTCGTAAGTCGGGGACTACCTGTATTAAATAATCTGTTAAAGTTAACTCAGCTGAAAAATCATAAAAAGACACAAAATTACTGGATCTCCAAGGAATATTCCCCTCAAATATGTTTAAAGAAGATATACAGCCTTTAGTTCAACTTAATTCTAACTCACTGATGTACAAATCACAAAATAATTAAACTTTAAATCAAAGCTAAAAATTATATAAAAATATGTAAACAAGAAATAAAACCATATTTCTAAATTGAACAATAAAAGTAGACACGAGTGCAAATGCATTAAATAATGAAGAAAACGTATACAGTACAAATTTTAAATAAAGATGTTTTTGTAGAATCTGTTTCATCAGAGATGTAATGGTGAACTAAATGGTGAACTAAAGTCCCTTAAAGTCCCTTAAAAGTTAATTAGCAGTGTGTGTGTGTGTGTGTGTGTGTGTGTGTGTGTGTGTGTGTGTGTGTGTGTTGGTTTATGTGTCATAGCAGGCCAGAGTGTAATCTATTCTGACCAATACCTGCTGTAATTACCAGAAACTTCAAAATAAATTCTCACCCTGTACTGAAACCTGTTTCAGACTCTCACCGCCACCAGGTGAGAGGCACATGACGTCAATTTAAACCCCGCCCACTGGAACGGGTGCTGAAAGCAGAATGGAAACACATGTACCGTACCGAGCCGAGTAGAACCGTGATGGTCCGGTACTAAAGGTACTAATGGAAAAGGGGCATTACTGAGTTCCTCAAAAGGTTAATTTTTTTACACAAAAATGTATGCAAACTTTACAATGTCGTTTAAGAAAATGATGGTAGTGTGTACATCCTCATTCTTTATTCATAAAGGCATGTTTAAATGGTAGATTCATAACATTTCTGTTTTTAGCTCTGTTAAAGTGGTGGTAGTTGGTCATTTAAACATTGACCACTTTCACATTAATGAAATAGTTCAGACATTTTAAATTGAGTTGTGTAAAGATTTTGAACACATGTCTGTTAAATGTAGGTTTGTGAATAACTTCAATTCAGAAAGTAGAGTTTAAGGCCTTGTTCACACGGCAACACAGGTTTTACAACAGTCCTTTTCTTTTTCTAACAATATTCTCATAAACGTTTCAAATGAAAAATTTATTCATCTACACAGAAACATTGAGAATGACCCAAAACACTAGTACAGTATTTTCTGGTGTATAGGTCGCACCTGTGTAAAGGTCGCATTGTCCAATTATCACCAATAGATTGGAAAAATCCCTAGATAGGTTGCACCTACGTTTAGCTCTGCTGCAAATGTCTGCCACAGGAGCGCACAGCAAGGCTTTTAAGAAGATTAACACTTAAAAACAATTATTTGTTTGATAAAAATTATAGCAAATATGTGTCTGAGCTGAACTTTTCCTTAATAAATGAACGTAATTGTGAAATGAGCTGGATTTAAAAATTTGTTTCACCGAAAGTGATAACAAGCCATATATAGGTCGCACCTGAGTATAGGTCGCAGGCCATGAAAAAAAAAAACATAAAAAAGTGTGACCTATACACCGGAAAATACGGTAGGTATAATAGGGTTATTCAACTGGTGGCCTGCGAGCCACTTCCGGCCTGAAGGGTGACCCTGTTTACATTTATTACTACTGTTTACATTTATCACTACTGTTTACATTTACACTACTTTTATATCTACACTACTGCTGATACATATACAGTATTCTCTGACCAGCCTTATTTAAGGATGCCCAATGTGCCTTATGTGCCTTACTGCATATGCCACTTTGCCTCTATACCAACATCAACTACCTCATACATATACTGTGTACATTAACTCATATGCTGCTTTGCCACTCTTTGCAAATGTCAATGCTAGAACCTTCAGTTTATTTTATAGATATACTTTTTATACTTTTTATACTACTATGCAAAAACTCAGGACAGTATTACACTTTTATTATTTCATTTTATGCTTATGTTCATTAAATGTTTAGTGTTTTAGTGTTGGTGTAAATTTTCATACTTTTATACTACTATGCAAAAACTCAGGACAGTGTTACACTTTTACTATTTTATGCTTATGTTTATTAAATGTTTCAGTGTTTTAGTGTTTAAATGGTTACTGTTGCACCGAGGGACTGAGAGAAAAGCAATTTCAATCCTGTGTATGTCCTGTACATATTGCAGTTCTGACAATAAAGTTGACTTTGACTTTGACTTTACTCCAGCCCACTGTTGAGTTCATTAAAAAAAGTTTTTTTGTTTTAGTTTTTTTGCTGGTATGGGACGGTTGTAGGGGGTTGGGTTTGGGTTTTGGGTTCTGTTTACAGTATTGTACTTAGATTCAGCGCTCATTGTTTCATTTACATAATGACTTTACTTGCTGGATGTCCAGCCCCTGAGCAGAATGGTTGAAGAGCCTGAGCTATACCAAGCACACCCATGTGATGCTGAAATGTCACTTAACAGAAAACAGTGTGGAGCGTGTGCATGTTTTTTTTTTTGTTTTCACACCCGTGTGCCCATGTAGTTCTCTTTTTATAATCAACCATTTTGTCCTATGCCTTTGGGTTGTAGGTTGGATTAGACTGACGGTAGGACTATGACATTGCTTAGGTAGAACGTAGATAGTTATTAAGCAAAATATTTTGCATATTAACAAATCCAACAGTCCCGTGTCGATGCCCGATCTGTTACTGAAGCACGATCCGTAGTGTAGCTCATTTGCGCATGCGTTAAAAGGAATACTTCAGGGTCACACGGATCGCTATTGAATATGCTAGATTAAGGAAAATGTACTGGAAATAATTACTTAATATTAATAAAATATATTTATGAAACACCATATTTATTAATATTAATTAAAATATCTATTTCTATAAATTGATTAATTTTCCTAGACAATGTTATAATTCCGTTTATAAGAACTGTCTTAATTTACTTACATGCTCTATCTTCACCAATCTTCATGTTGCTTATATACACCACTCGTATTTCCGTTAAAGTCATTGACATATTTACGTCATTGGTTAAAATGATATACAGCTTCACCACTGAGCGGTGCTGTTTCACCATGGAAATCATTCATTCTGTATCTTGCAGGGTTTGCTCTTTCAGCCCAGGCTGGGGGTCAGGTCTAATGCAGCCTGTGCATCATGAAGATCGGTGAAGATAGAGCACTGCTCAGTGACGAAGCTGCACTACGTCACCCTAAATATGCTTTAATGCTGTCAGTTTTACAGTATACACTTTTTAAAAGTGGTTTTATGGTTATTTGCTAGAGGAAATTGCTCAGCAGCTGCAGCAGCTAGCTGTAGCTATTTCAGTAAAAGGTGTTCCGTGAACCACTATGAAAATGTGTTGTTTTAATATGGCAAACTGGACTTTGGTAGTGGGTCTGCTCTGATCATTTTCGCAAGCTAAAAAAAGGCTAATCCAAGGAGGGTCATATCCTAAAAATGAAATTGGCCATGTTGAAACGGGTCCAATCTTCTAAATTTTACAATTAGAGTCTAATGGTAGGGGAGTGGTTGTGCAGAGGTTAGAGTGGTGGTCCTGTAATTGGAGGGTCGCCGGTCAACTCCCCGGTTCAACTCCCCAGACCAACAACATCAAAATGTGGGTAGAAAAGGTGAAACACCCACACCTGCCTCCACCCTCATTTGTCCCACTCTGGGCCCTTGAGCAAGACCCTTAACCCCACACCCCACCCTGCTGCTCCCCCGGTGCCTTAGATGGCAACCCACTGCTTCACCTGTGTGTTCTCACATGTGCAATGGGAAAATGCAAATAATTAATTTCCCTATCTGGGATTAATAAAGTACAATAACATTTTAAAATAAAAGTAATCTGTTGAAGATAGCTTTTTGAACAACCTCATTCTGGAGAAATTGATATTAAGCATTGTGGTTTAATTACCGTAGGTAACTGCCAGTACAAGCAGTGCCAAGACCAAAGTAGATGGCTGCTGTTTCAAAACTTCTCCATTCTTAAAAAATCCACTGGAGCTTAACCGAAGGATTCATAGTGGTTCATGCAAATCCTTTTATATATAGTTTTACGTTACTGTCAGTTTTGCATAAAACAGTTACATTTCCACTCTGATTGTAGGTCCATTTGGATCCATTAACATGCTAATAATGGCTAGTCCAAGCAAACCTACTATGAAAGTAAAGTGTGTCATCTTTAAACAACACCAGTCTTCTACATTTCATATCACTTTATGCAAACACTAATATTTAAATCTTTACATTTGAAGGGACGTTCCACCTCAATCCAGGGAATTAGATTATGGAATGGCTTGGAGAATGTAGTTAAAAATGCCAAGTCAATGTTTACTTTAAAAAAAAATGATCAAAACAAATGTGTAAAAAAAATATGAAATAGTGTAATGTGTATTGTATCAATTAGAAAATTAGAAAGAGTTAGTCATTTTGTACTGTTGGTTGAAGATTATTATTGTTTAATCTGATTGTTGGAAAAAGTTGGTTGAAGATTATTATTGTTTACATGGCTGATTATTGTTGTTTAATCTGATTGTTGTAAGTAAGGGGCAGATATAATAAGATTTATTCTTCTTTCTGCTACCTTTCATTTTTTTACATTTTGTACACTATCATTTATGAGATTGTCTTGTATTGTTTCTTTTGTAAAAAAATGAACAAATTTAATAAACATAAACATTACATTGTTATCAGTTTCAAATGACATAGTTATTGTGTTACTATTGATTTAAAGGTTCACTGACATGGTTTTTTTACTATTCATAAAATTGCTCAAAATATATATATTTATTATCATTTAAATATGTTCGTTTTTGCAAACAAAATGATAAATCACTTTAATTTTGCTTTAAAAGTGATTTTGAACTTCAAGCCATGTTTAATCATGGGAAATCCACTTACACGCGAACGCACCATCTGTGACGTAGTGAGAGGCAGAGCTCTGGGCTTGTCACAGTGCGCAGGTATGAGCAGCTCCACATGAAGGTAAGTCTGATACAGCATCAGACCTAAATTCAGATTCAGATTCAGTTTATTATCGCCATTGTCAATGAACAGGATTCACAGACTAGGAATTTGCTTCGGCATAACGGTGCATAAAATATAAAAACATAAGACACAAAAAACATAAAACATAAAACATCAATACAATCAATACAATATTCAGTGAACAAAAACTACTAAGAAACAGCACAATTAGAGTGGTGCAATCAAAATACAGTGATACATTTGATACATTTGTTGAGGGCGGCCGTGGTGTAGTGGTAATGGCAGTCGTCTCCCGATCGGAAAGTTGGCGGTTCGACTCCCGGGACCCGCACCATGTGTCGTTGTGTCCTTGGGCAAGACACTTAACCCTGAGTTGCTCCCGGTAGGACTGGAAAGCACCTTGCATGGTAGTCTGCCGCCACCGGTTTATGAATGTGTGTAGCATTCAATATATGTGTAGCACTTTGAGATTTTCAGTAATGAAAAGTGCGTTATAAATTGAATTAATTATTATTATTATTATTATACAGTGATTCCCAATCAAAATACAAAGAACAAATACAAAATACAGCGACCAAGGCAAGTTATGAGGTAGCATGGTTATGAGTGTTCAAGAGTCTGACAGCAGAGGGGAAGAAACTGTTTTTATGGCGGGAGGTTCTGGTCCCAATTGACCGAAGCCTCCTGCCTGAGGGGAGTGGTTCGAACAGACCGTATGCAGGGTGAGAAGGGTCAGCTGTGATCCGACCTGCTCGCCTCACAGTCCTGGAGACGTACAGGTCATGGAGAGATGGGAGACTACAGCCGATTACCTTCTCAGCAGAGCGCACAATGCGCTGCAGTCTGTGTCTGTCCCTGACAGTGGCCCCGGCGTACCACACTGTGATGGACGCGCTGAGAATGGACTCGATGATGGCCGTGTAGAACTGCACCATCAGCTTGGCCGGCAGCTTGGCCTTCCTCAGCTGTCGCAGGAAGTACATCCTCTGCTGAGCCTTTTTGATGAGGGAGCTGATGGTTGGCTCCCACTTGAGGTCCTGGGTGATGGTGGTGCCGAGGAACCGGTAGCAGTCCCCAATGATGATGGGGGTGTTGTTAAAGGTGATGGGGGGCAGAGGGGCTCTGTCTTTCCTGAAGTCCACAATCATCTCCACTGTCTTCTGGGCGTTGAGCTCCAGGTTGTTGTTGCTGCACCAGGTCACCAGCCGGCCCACCTCTCTCCTGTACGCAGACTCATCATCATCCGAGATGAGCCCGATGAGGGTGGTGTCGTCCGCAAACTTAATAAGTTTTACGGAGTCATGGCTGGAGGTGCAGCAGTTGGTGTACAGGGAGAAGAGCAGAGGGGAAAGAACACATCCTTGTGGTGAACCTGTGCTTATGGTCTGAGTGTCCGAGACAGCTTTCCCCAGCCGCACGCGCTGACTCCGGTCTGTCAGGAAGTCAGTGATCCACCTGCAGGTGGCGTCAGGTACACCGAGCAGAGAGAGCTTGTCTTGGAGCAGAGCAGGAAGGATGGTGTTGAATGCAGAGCTGAAGTCCACAAACAGGATCCTAGCATAGGTTCCTGGGGAGTCCAGATGCTGTTAGATCCTGTTGTTTCTTGTTCCATCACCCAAACTGTTTTCTGCTTCCCAAAATGAAGACAAATAGCTCAAATCTTCACATAGATTGATAAATTCGTCTGGTTTTAAATTGTCCGCTATTAAAGAGACCAGAGCCCTCTGCCTCTCACTCTGCACACTACGTCACAGATGGTGCGTTTGCGTGTAATCGGATTTCCCATGATTAAACACGGCTTGAAGTTCAAAATCACTTTTAAAGCAAAATTAAAGTGATTTATCATTTTGTTTGCAAAAACGAACATATTTAAATGTTAAAATATATATATTTTGAGCAATTTTATGAATAGTAAAAAAATCATGTCAGTGGACCTTTAACGATCATATTCACACTATTGTTTTACTAATTATTAGGGATGCACTGATCCATATTTTTAAAACTTCCGATCCGATCCCAATACTTAAATCTGGATATCAGCCGATACTGAGCCAGTTCTGATATCATCATCATCATTGATTTTATATGAGGCTGTAATAACCAGACAACATCCCAGGGAAAGTTCTGAAGGAATGTGCGGACCAGCTCTGTGAGGTGCTGGCTGACATCTTCACCACCTCACTTGCACTGGAGTCAGTTCCCACCTGCCTGAAGACCGCGACCATCATCCCAGTCCCAAAGAGCTCCACAGTGACTGGTCTGAATGACTATAGACCGGTGGCCCTCACCCCGATAGTCGCTAAATGTTTTGAGAAACTGGTCATGTCCCACATCAAGGCAACCGTCAACATCAATGAGGACCCTCATC
>JBBPBX010035879.1:0-31807 GCA_038048925.1 Garcialebias charrua | reverse complement strand
TCTTCCACCGAATGAATTGTTTTGTTCTGATTTACTTATTTATCACTTGATTTATCGCGCGATCTCGCAATTCCCGCGCATGCGTCTAGGAGCGGCGCATGCAGGCGGACCTGAGCGGAGCGGAGGAAGTGGAAATTGGAGTTTGAGACGCTCAGCTGCGACCTGCGGAGCGGAGCCGGAACGCATGTAGTGTAAATTTGGCGTAGTCACTCATATCAGTTGAGGAAACTCTGCTTTCTAGTTTCTATATTGCTTAAGAACACAGTTTCCTCAAATAATTGATGTGTCCAAAGACTAATCTATATGGGCCAAGGCCACCACTGGCCACCCCCTGGCTCCATCATTGTGCCTGGTTGTGGAGAAAGTTCCTCCAGGATCTATCAATCTGTTTAAATATTGATTTAACTAAAAACCACCTGTTAATCTACACAGTCTCCAACATCTTGCACCAAAACATTGAGGTTCACTTCATCCCTTGTTCAAATGCAGTCCAGAAAAACACTCAACTCTCAAACTACAGTCATTCTCTGCTCAGATCCCTCGTGGCGTTCACTGCTCTATGTACAGATGTTTAAATTTGTATCATTCAGAGCGCTCATCATGTTCAACGCTTTTTAACCAACAATTGGAACTGAAGCTGCTAAAGGTTTGGTCTAAAACTTATTCACAGCCAGTGGTGTACCAACATCTGTGCAAAGCGTCTCCCATGAAAGTGCAAGGCAGGAATAACAGCAGGTATTTATAAATTGATTGACAGCAGCTGCACGGCCCAGTTTTCTTTCCTTGTGCCTTTCACAGACAATACACGCAGGGGTTCCTCCTGGCAGTCGTTTCAGCCCCCTTTACTTTTCTTACACATAAATATGTGAAGAGGAGAAAAGAGCAAACACAAAGACGACTCCATGTTGACCACACTCACACGTGTTGGTTCATCTAAATAATAAATACAATAAATAAATGACTGTTGTAATATCTGATTGTTGGTCTGAAAACACGTCGAGACGTTCAGGAAAGATGCGACGAAGAAACATTTTCACGCAATTTTATTTATGGAGTGTTTGTTTACACCGAGTGCGTACCTGCACATTAACACATGTGGAATAATTTGATCCAGTTCAGGATCAATGTTTAGGTTTCAAACTTTACAAAATGCAAAATAAACTATTAAAGATTAAAGAATTTCAGAAGGATTTTCAACAAACACAACATCCCAGTACACTTCAAACACAGCAGGACTCTCAGACAGAGGCTGGTCCACCCTAAGGACAAAACCCCCACACACAAACAGAGTGGTGTGGTGTACGCAGTCCAGTGCAGCGAGGACTGTCCATACCTCTACATTGGAGAAACTAAACAGCTCATCCACAAAAGAATGTCCCAACACAGGAGAGCAACCTCCTCTGGACAAAACTCAGCTGTTCACCTCCACCTCACGGACAAGGGTCACTCATTTGAGGACCAGAATGTGCAAATTTTGGACCGAGAGCACAGATGGTTTGAGAGAGGTGTGAAGGAAGCTGTTTATGTTAAGAGAGAAAAACCTTCTCTTAACAGAGGAGGAGGTCTGAGATTTCAACTTTCCAAGACTTATAACTCAGTTTTGGGATTGATTCCGAAACGTTTTACACCGGATGGGAGCAGAGGTGTCTTGTCTGTAAATTAGACTAACAAATTCTTTGAGAAGCCTCTGTTGTTGGTTGGGAGGTGTTTTTTGTCAATTTACATACAGTGTTGTGTCTTCTGTCAGAGACCTCAAGGGAACCCCCTACTGTTAAGGTGTGATCTGTCAATTTACATGTATGTGTTACCTCAGCTTGCAATTTACATATGATGGTGCGTGGTTCTGTTATAACTCCAAACTCTCACAGTTTGTTTTCAGTGAATTGAAAAAGCCTCCTGGATAGGGGTCGAAACGTCTTCTGTAACAAATAAAGTCCAGTTGATCTTGTATTGAACTCCTTTTTGATTTTATCATGTCCTGGACGACTGAGAATCTTCACCAGCAAACTATTAAAGAAAGTTTTGTTCACTTAAATCAAGTACTTGTTGTTTAACATGAATTTATAATGACAGAGTCAAACCTTTGATCTCTAATTAAACTGAGACAAACACAATCTGTTTGTACAAGTCCTCATCTGCACGCTCACGCTCACGCGCACAATAAAGCGGACCACCACCATCACCATCATCATCATCATCATCATCATCATCATCATCATCATCATCATCATCATCATCATCATCATCATCATCACCATCATCATCATCATCATCATCATCATCATCACTGTCCCCCTGTGATCAAGCTGCAGGGCCAACACGCACGCCCTCAGTCAGCGTGCGTGTCCCCTGTTGTGCCATGGCTGCACGCAGGCTCACGCACGCGCAGGCACCATGACCTGCTCGCATCTGGAGCGGACCACGCGCACTCTGAACAAACCCGTGCTGACACGTGCGTGCACAACGCGCGGTTACTACAAACCGAGCGCACCCGTGCACGCGCATGAATCCAACACGCACATAATGCCAGACGCACGTGTTTTCACTCAGCCTCAATCAATGAGCACGGGCACAAACAAGGCACGCGCGTGCGCGCACTCCTAATGATGCAGACAACTCGTATAAACATTCAGAAACTGATCCAGCGCGCACGTCCACTCAGAGGAAAACTCACGCGCGCGCGCACATTGATTAGTTTTGTTTTCCTACCTTCCTCGTGCACGCGCTGCAGGCAAAAAGTGATGTTCCTCCTCCAGCCCGGCATGAGGACCAGTGATGATGAGGAGGGTGAATCTGAGAGAAGATGAAGAGGAGCTCCTGTCCTGTGGGTGAGGAGGAGGAGGAGGAGGAGGAGGAGGAGGAGGAGGCGCGGAGCTGAACCTGCTCCTTTGTTTGCTCCTCGGCTTGTGGGAAACAGCTGCAACTCAGACCTGATGACCGTTTGGGTGACAGTCGTCCCGCTGCGGCACCGAGACCCCCACCCCCCTCCACCCACCCCCACTCTGAGTCCACTCACCTCTCATTCATTCATTCATTCATTCATTCATTCATTCATCTCCTCATCTCCTCCCTGCAGTTTTCCTCCTTTCTGTTTCTGTTTCTGTCAAGTTTTTTGTCTTTTTCTTCATCAAATGATAAATATTTAAATGATTGAGCTGAAACCTGCTTGAGATGCAGACAAACACAACAAGCTCCAGCTCATGTCCAACATCTTGTTGGTCCAGTCACTTTGCTCTCTGCAGGTTGACTGTGCTTGTTTCTAGAAGCAGGTTGGGGAGCAGAAGGTTTCCATCAGCTCCAGTTGTGTCTTCAGGTCTGGGCAGATGGTCACTTGTCCTGAGCCTGGTCCTGTCAAGACCGAGTCATTCCTTTCCACTGTCGCCCACCTCCCTCTGTTTGGCTCGCTCAGGGTGTGGGTTGTAGATTGCATTGAATCTTGTGGTTTCTTTAGTGATTTACCAACTCCTGACACTGCACTTTGACTGTTGGATCTGTTGTGGACTGGATCATCTCTTTTGATTTGGTGTTTTTGATTTTGCCCTGAGATGACTTCTTCTGTGAGTCAGCACTGTATAAATGAACTGGAATTAATTAAAGTATTGTTCACGTTACTTCCTAAAACATTCACCTTTGGGTATACAGCCAGACATGGAATATTTGTCTTTTTTAATTTTTTCAGGTTTTTTTCCCCATCTCTGTGTAATTCTGCTCGAGTTGCCAAAGTTTAAAGTGATGTTAAATGTGTCATTGTGAAAATCTAGGGAAGTGTGTGATGAGGCACGAGGCACCCAGAACATTCAGCGAGTGCTGGAAGTGCAGTAAAGTGTGGAATGAAATCATTTCAGACAACCTAAACTTACTGAAGGGAGACGAACAGAAGATGATTTTAAGAAGCAATCAATCTGCACACTCAGACACGTCTGGAGTTTTTCAGTCCAGAGAGTGAACGAGGCTAAAGGTGCAGCCGATGACAGATACTGGGCAGCTGGGGTCTCCTGCAGCAGGTGCTGGAAGCATTTTGTAAAAGTTTTTAAAATGTGGGCGTTATTCTTCAGCAAGTTCTAAAACAGACAGTGATCTCATGAAGTTTATTCTTAATTTGTGGATGCAGGAAAGAAACAGATGTGAACGACTGTTGTGTTCATTATTTTACAATTGTTCTGTTTAATGTCTGTGTTTTGTGACTGTTTGTGTTCAGTTCTGGTCCAGTTTAGAGTTCCCATAGCCAGCAGCTCATTTTCACTCTTCTTTCTCTCTGTTGATGTCCTGATGCTCCTCCAGGTGGATGAATCTAACCAGGTGGAGTCAGGCCCTCTTTGTTCAAACGTTTCATCTTTCATCCAGAGGACTTCTTCAGTCTGAAGAGCTGCAACAAACTCAGGCCCTGTTTACACGGACACTGTGTGGGGGAAACGGATGTTTTGGGTATGTTAATTAGGTGAAAAGTTTTGCGTTAACACTGTCGAATTCTGTGGATACGACTCTCTCCCCCTCCACCCCCCGTCCTCATGATTTCACTGTAGTTACCATGCTGGGCCATTAGATGGCGCTGTGATTTTTGGAACCTTCACTACTGCGCATGCATGCTACCTGAGGCAAACAGCAGCCGAGAGGCAGCCTGCCTCGTCTGTTTTCCTCTCTGGCTAAAATCAGCTACTACAAGTTGTTGTCAACAAGTTAACAACAAGCTAAAGCTGGAATTTGGATAAGAGTTGACAGATTTGACACCAAGTGGGACCGCTTCATCTAACAAGCTGCACACCAGACGCTGAGTGGACTGTGGACCAGAACCGGACTTTACTCCGTGATAAACAGCTGACTTACAGCAGGTAAATCAACATTCTTAATATGTTTGCTTGTGTTTACTTTGATCACACAACAACAGAGTTTTTATTTATTTATTTATTTATTTCTGCCAGGTGGAGAAGCTGTCGTTCCAACAAACAGGCAGACGGTTCGGCGGTTCTGATGGGTCCAGATGAACACACAGCAAGAGTCCAGTTCATTAACGTAGTTACAGTTCGGTTCACGTGTTTTAATAGTGTGTTCAGTTTAATTCTCAGTGTTTGTGTTGTAAACTTTGTGGTGCTGAATAAATAAATAAATAAAAAATAAACCTGGTGTCTTCATTTTCACAGCACGTTACGCACTGTTTAAAAAATGTAACGAGTCCAGATAGATACTGTAGTTCAGATAAATTTACATCTCCCACGCCAACATAAATACTGTTTATTATTGTTAAACTGTTATATTTTGCAGCGTGACACGTGAAATGTCAGACTGTCCGCGCATGCGGGCTGCGCGCATGTGGTTGACACAAAAGCTCCACGGGAGATGTTTACATTATCAGCGGGGGGTCAGCGAAAAAGTTCCACCTTGAGAGCAGGGTCAGAAAAGTATCGGAGTCAAAGAGGGGGGCCAGCAGCGTCGTGTAGGCGATAAGCAAAGTCGCAAAGAGAAAGTAGCGGTTACACTCAAAATATGCGCCGTGTAAACTGGCCCTCAGTCTTATAAATAGCACCTTCTCATAATGGAGCAACCAGTTTGCTGCTGACATCCAGAACTAGCTGTTCACACGATAAAGGAGGACCATCAGCCCATACTTCACTCGAACCACGACAATAGCTGTTTACATGGACATAGTAATCAATTAAACGGCCATTTGTCATGTAAACGCCCCATTCGGATTATTATGAGCTGATTCAGCTCGATCCGAATGAATTTGTAATCCGAATGAGAGGGTCGGTTAATGACGATTCATATTCCGAACGTTGTGCATGTAAACGCTTAGTCTGATCATCTTATTCTGATTGTGGAAAACTGACCTGACTGCACACGTGCGCCCTGTCTACCTCACATATTTCCACCTGGCTAGATGCTAATATGTTGGGGAAGCAAAACTGGTCGGTGAGCAAAACAACATTTCTACTAGAAACTTGAGAGTAGGTGTGTTTGAAACATGCGTTGTTTTGCCTGTAGCTCAGGGAGTGCACCAACGTCTCCACCGTCATTAAGATTTGGCGTGGGTCCATGTTGGGCACTCAGAGGCAGAACTTCTTCTGTGTTTTTTTTAAGGAAAGTTTACCACTCTGCACATGTCAGTAGTTCTATTCTTCTTCTTCTTATAATAATAATAATAATAATAATAATTATTATTATTATTATTATTAGACCTTTATCTTTACAGGTTAGTTCCTACTGAACCTCAAAGACTCATTTACAAGAGAGACCTATACAGGCAGATGAGAAAAAGAGAACATGAGGATGGAGGAAGCAAAAAAATGTCATGTCTCACACCATGTTCTGGTTGGGAAACAGTGTTAAAGATGAAAGGAAAAAAAAAGACCTTGCAACATAAAACAGCAACATACAATGACATCATAGTAATACATTTATGCATACAGGCCGACAAAGGGGTGAGTTGTCCATAGACACTCCAGGAAGTTCCAAAGTTCTGATACGATGCTACAGTGTCTATCAGCATCACAGTTCTGATAAGGCCACAGATGTCCTCAGAAGGTTGTGGGGGTGGGGGAAAGGCAAAAGCTTCTAGTTGCTGTATCCTCCAGGAGCAATTTAAGCAAAAAGCAACAGAAAAGCAAAACGCAACAGATTCCAAAAAGCAGAAACCCTTTTATCATAAATCCATTAATGTGCACATCTTCTACATGCACGGACAGCACAGACAGACACATCATCTTCCACTCACCTCAGGAATCCATGACATACCCAGCTGCATGGGTCTGTTCAGGGCATGAGGGCTCTCCAGCACCCTGTCATCTGGTGGAAAAAATGATCAATTGCATTGAGGGACCAGCTGACCAAATCCATAATATGTTTATATATGGAAAATGTGTAAAGAGAGGCTCTGGGGTTGACAGAGCAAGAGAGCAAAAAAACAGGAGGGGGGGAGGGAGGGTAAGAGCGACCGTCTTCAACGAGTGCAAAAGAGAGAATGAATAAAAGCCCACTGCATGTAAACGCTCGTCATGATTATGCCCATGTAAACAATACAGATTATTTAATCAGAATACATTCCAATCCGATCAAAGAGTGTTATGCAAGTAAACATAGCTACTGTCCATATTGAAAGGTTTCCATGTTGGAGCAAATATAAACTGAAGTATTTCTTTTAAGAAGTCCTCTTACAAAGGATGTTGGAGACAAGCAGAACTTTGAATCATAGGAGAACAAGATTAGAAGAATTCTTCTAGATCACTTTTTGTAACTTCAGCTTTGATGCTCTTTGGGTAAAGTTAACGAACTGACACGGGAGCAGAAATGTAACAACGTAGTTTGTTTCAGCAACAAAGCCACAAACTTGTTGTTTCTCTTGTTGACTGCGTTCAGCTGAGACGAGTTTCCGTGTGGCTTGATTTCAAAGCTGTTACGTCCTGTTGAGTCATGTTCACAGGACATTTGTTTGAAATTGCAACATATTTGTTGTGCTTTAAGTGTCATGGATTTGGTAAGACTTTTTTTTTGTATTTCTATAGCAACACTTTTATACATGGGCTGGAGAGGCATTTACAATAAAAGTACAATCTTTTAGGGGAGATTTTCCAGACTTCTGTCTTTCTTTTTTTTTTTACATCAGATCTGTTTTTTTAATATCTTTAACCCATTTGTGCCCAATTTTTTTTCAGAGTTGAAAGGCATATCACCCTGATGCATGCTCAATAATCCAGGTAGAAAAATCCAAAAAAGCTAAGTCTGGTCCTCTGGACATTTAAAAAACAAAACAAAACAAAGCAAAAAAAACCTGTAGAAACGTTTCGTCTTTCGTCCGAAAGACTCAGCTTCTCAGACTGAGGAAGTCTTTCGGACGAAAGACGAAACGTTTCTACAGTTTTTTTTTGTTGCTTTGTTTTGTTTTGTTTTTTGAATGTCCAGAGGACCAGACTTAGCTTTTTTGGATGAAAGGCATATCATTTTATCAGTTGGGTCCTTCTGTATTTATTTTCACCATTCTGTATTTTGATTTGAAGAAAATGACATTTTTATGACAACATTGTTGCCAGTAGTCACACAGCTTGTCACTAGGTCAACTGTCACCTCACCTGTTCATAATAGAGAACTAATAATAATATAGTAATAACAAAATAATAATGTAGTCAGAATAAATAATAACAAAAAGTTGGAGCCTCAGGTTCCTCCTGTATAAAATTCCAAACAACAATTCGAACAGTTTTTTTAATTATTAATTTATTCATCTGTAGACTCGAAAATTGTAACTTTGTCATCAAAACCGAACCGTTTTTTTCTTAGAACCTCTAATAACACACATATATCAAAAAAGGCGTTCAATACAGAACAACTGGACTTTATTTGTAGCAACAAGACGTTTCGCTCATCATCCAATAAGCTTTCTCAATTCTTTGAGGAGACTGTGAGAGAGAGAGAAGTTATAAGCAAGCTGGGCCACTGGTACACAACAAACTAGGTAAAATGGAAGCTAACACACACACACACACACACACACACACATACTTGGGATAACACGTGCCTGTGACCCATTCAAAGTTCAGTGTGTGAAAGCAGAGCTTACAGAAAACACACACACACATCCTACTGTATGTAAATTGCAAAAACCACACTTCACACATTGATAACAGGGACCTGTCAAAGTCTTTGTTAGTCTAATTCACAAGTGAGGCTCCTCTGTTCTCATCAGGTGGGAAGGGTCTGTGAACCAGCTGCAGGGCCGCACCATAAAATACATCCAGAGGTTATTGAGATATTTAGCTAACAAACCGACAGAGTTGACCACGTCTTACAGACCTCGTGCAGTCAGTTCAGTGTGTGAAAACAGAGCTCGCATGCAAATTGACAAGTCACACCTCACACATCAATAGCAGGGACCTGTCAAAGTCTCCGTTGGTCTAATTCACAAATGAGGCTCCTCTGTTCTCATCAGGTGTGAGACGCCTGGGAACCAAATCCAGGGCTGCACTATACGTTTTAGAAATTTGGAATCTTAGACCTCCTCCTCTGTTTAACGATGGTTTCTCTCTTTTTACATAAATCGCCTCCTTCACACCCCTCTCAAACCACCTGTGCTCTCGGTCCAAAATATGTACATTCTGGTCCTCAAAATAGTGTCCCTTGTCCGTGAGGTGGAGGTGAACAGCTGAATTTTGTCCAGAGGAGGAGGCTCTCCTTTGTTGGGACATTCTTCTGTGGATGGGCTGTTTAGTTTCTCCAATGTATAGGTCTGGACAGTCCTCGCTGCACTGAACTGCATACACTACACCACTCTGTTTGTGTGTGGGTGTCTTGTCCTTCGGGTGGACCAGCCTCTTTCTAATGCCCCTTTTCCACTTGGTGGCCCGGCTCGGATGTGACGTCATATTTGCGTGCCAAGCGCGCGTTGGAGAGCATTTCCACTTAACAGATGCGCGGCGCCGCGCCAAGATTCCGGCCTCATCTCAGAGCAGGTCCGAGGCCGGCTGGCCCCGAACCGTGAGGAGGAGGCTGGACTGAGTTTGAGGAAGTGGCTGCCGGGAGGGAGCAAACACCGAAGGACTTTACAAGATTAACACGGTAAAAACAATTATTTGTATTAAAAATTACAGCACACATGTGTCTTAAGCCGAACTATTCCTTAATAATTCCACGTTGTTGTCAAAACGGCAGGATTTAAAAAAGTAGTCTCGCCACGTGCACGCGCGCGCCCGCGCGCGCACGTGAGCCGTCTTTATTTCTATAATGTAGCTAAATAAACGCTTTAAAAAATATAATTCCACGTTGTTGTCAAAACGGCAGGATTTAAAAAAGTAGTTT
Source organism: Garcialebias charrua (assembly GCA_038048925.1). Taxonomy (NCBI): domain Eukaryota; kingdom Metazoa; phylum Chordata; class Actinopteri; order Cyprinodontiformes; family Rivulidae; genus Garcialebias; species Garcialebias charrua. The sequence continues at coordinate 22,024 of JBBPBX010035879.1, read as the reverse complement.
CGCCACGTGCACGCGCGCGCCCGCGCGCGCACGTGAGCCGTCTTTATTTCTATAATGTAGCTAAATAAACGCTTTAAAAAATATAGTTCATAGCTGACGTTATATCAAGAGGGTGCTTGAGCTTAACAGTTCCTTAATAATTTCACGTTGTGGTCAAATCAGCTGGATTTAACAAAGTAGGTCGACACATGCACATCACATGCACGCGCGGGTGGGGTCGATCGGCGTTCTTTGTTTTAAATGTAGCTAAATAAAAGCTTAAAAAATATATTTCATAGCTGCTTTATACCACGAGGGTTCCTCAGGTTAACAAGTCCTTAATAATGTCACGTTGTGGTCAAATCTGGATTTAAATTGATTTGTTTTGACTAATTCCAAACCTATCACATGTGCCTCGAAAATAAATTATTAAAAAATCGAATTTTAATTCAAATAACTCCAACAGCTTACAGTATGCACATAAACATGTAGTGATTACACTCTGTTGGTTTGAAAAATATCTGTTTTGTGGTTTCTGAGATATAAGATATGTGTTAAATACTAGTAGAAAAAAAAAGCTAGGTCGACACACTTATGTCTATTAAAAATCGAATTTTAATTCAAATAACTCCAACAGCTTACAGTGTGTATATAAACATGTAGTGATTACACTGTGTTGGTTTGAAAAATATCTGCTTTGTGGTTTCTGAGATATTTGATATATGTATATATATCTTACATATATCTTATAAAAGATATCTACATATAAAACAGTTTCTAGACTGAATTACCGGTAACCATGTTTTTCTTTTTTTTTACAGTTAAGACGAAGAAGTCAACACCAGAATTTATCAACTTGTGTCTTCTGGAGGAAGCACATGAGACAACAGGAAAAAAATCATTTAGGTGGATGCAGTATTTATTTTTGTGCTTTTTTCACTTCTTAGTTTTCATAATAAACATTTTATTTCTTAAGTGGTGTCATTGAACAATAATTTCCTAAACATATTTTACAATGTTAAGTGTGTACAGTATAGTGTTTGTTTAAAAACATACTGGAAGTTAAGAATATTACACAATATTATTGTGGGCGACCGTGGTGTAGTGGTAATGGCAGTCGACCCCTGATCGGAAGGTTGGAGGTTCGAATCCCGCATCCGCCCACCATGTGTTGTGTGTCCCTGGGCAAGACACTTAACCCCGAGTTGCTCCCGGTAGGTCTGGATGGCGCCTTGCAAGGCAGGCTACCACTACCGGTGTATGAATGTCTGAATGAATGGGTGGATGGCTGGTATTGTAAAGCGCTTTGGGGCTCCTCACAGTGGGCTGGAAAGCGCTATATAAATAAGCTCCATTTACCATTCAATATTTTACATTTGCATTTGACCTTTAAAGAATCATAAGAAAAAGATTATTAGATTTGAACAGCCATCCATCCATCCATCCATCCATCCTTCCTGTTGTCGTGTCATGAGTAGTGCAGCAGCTTTTGCCAGGATGCACAGATGTCAATATGAACCCATCCATCCATCCATCCATCCTGATGTCGGGTTGTGGGTGCAGCAGCTTTTCCAAGGATGCACAGACGTCGCCGTCAACCCCGATGAAGCTGTTCTTGGATGCCCAAACGAGTTTCCTGATCAACAAACATTTAATTATTAATACTTTGTTTTTACGTTTAAAGAAACATGCTTTTAATGTTTATGGGACAGTTTAAACCAAATTATCCATTTGCATTTGACTTTGAATTAGCCCTGACAAAATATTACCGTTTAAATTTAATGAAATACAAACATTTAATATTACCTTACTGTAAAAATAGTTTAACTGATTACAGGGCAGTGTGATCAATGTGTTAAGCAATGTTAACAGGAACCTTGTGCATATATGAGAATAATCTTTATTATAAAGAAACAAAATGGAAAACACAGGGGTTTAAAACAAGCTGAAAAGTCTATAAAGTAAGATCAGAGCATTAAATAGCTCAAGGGACATTACCGCCAACAGGTGGTGAGACAAGGTTCTGCAGGGTGTTCTTCTTCTAATGTTTAGTGGTGGCTAGTAAATAGCTTGAGGTAACACTACCGCCACCACGTGGTAGGACGAGTGAGATTCTACACCCCGCCCACAGAAGGGCTGCAGTAAGTGAATGGAAACAAAACCGTGCATGTGAGCCGATCCTAACTGGACCAGACCGGACCAGACTGGGCCGCTCTGGGCCGGTAGTGGAAAAGGGGCATTAGAGTCCTGCTGGGTTTGAAATGTACTGGGATGTTGTGTTTGTTGAAAATCCTTCTGAAATTCTCTGATAGTCCAGCAATATAAGGGATGACAATGTTTTTTCATCTTTTCTTTCGTCTGTTCTCCTTTTTCCTTTTTTCCATTGGTTCAGATATGTGGATGATACCTGGGTCAAAATCCAAGCCAGGGAGGTGGAGGCGTTCACCAGACACATTAACTCGGTCGATAACAACACCAAGTTCACCAGAGAGGATGCAAACGACAATAAGCTTCCTTTTTTGGACTGTTTAGTGCATATGGAAGGAGAGGACAGTCTCAACATTGACGTTTACAGAAAACCAACCCACAAAGACCAGTATCTTCTGTTTGACTCTCACCATCCACTGGAACACAAACTTTCTGTCATCAGAACTTTACAACATTGGGCCGAACATATCCCCACGAAGACAGAAGGAAAGGAAAATGAACAGAAACATATTGAAAAATCTCTCCAAACATGTGGATATCCTAACTGGGCTTTTGTCAAGTCAGCAAGGAAATCTGCTAAACACAATAAGGAACAGAAAAAGGAGAACAGACGAAAAAACATTGTCATCCCTTATGTTGCTGGACTATCAGAGAATTTCAGAAGGATTTTCAACAAACACAACATCCCAGTACATTTCAAACACAGCAGGACTCTCAGACAGAGGCTGGTGCACTCTAAGGACAAGACACCCACACACAAACAGAGTGGTGTAGTGTATGCAGTTCAGTGCAGCGAGGACCGTCCAGACCTATACATTGGAGAAACTAAACAGCCCATCCACAGAAGAATGTCCCAACACAGGAGAGCCTAATCCTCTGGACAAAATTCAGCTGTTCATCTCCACCTCACGGACAAGGGACACTCTTTTGAGGACCAAAATGTACATATTTTGGACCGAGAGCACAGGTGGTTTGAGAGGGGTGTGAAGGAGGCGATTTATGTAAAAAGAGAGAAACCATCGTTAAACAGAGGAGGAGGTCTAAGATTCCAAATTTCTAAAACTTATAGTGCAGCCCTGGATTTGGTTCCCAGGCGTCTCACACCTGATGAGAACAGAGGAGCCTCGTTTGTGAATTAGACCAACGGAGACTTTGACAGGTCCCTGCTATTGATGTGTAAGGTGTGACTTGTCAATTTGCATGCGGTGGGATGTGTGTGTGTTTTCTGTAAGCTCTGTTTTCACACACTGAACTGACTGCACGAGGTCTGTAAGACGTGGTCAACTCTGTCGGTTTGTTAGCTAAATATCTCAATAACCTCTGGATGTATTTTATGGTGCGGCCCTGCAACTGGTTCACAGACCCTTCCCACCTGATGAGAACAGAGGAGCCTCACTTGTGAATTAGACTAACAAAGACTTTGACAGGTCCCTGTTATCAGCGGCTGTGTCTCAATTAAGGGGCTGCGTCCTCATGAGGGCACATTTGTCGGCCGCATACATCATTGCCCCGTGCGGAGGACTGTCCCAATTCGAAGACTCCTCCTCATGCGGCCGAGGAATGCGGCCTTCGGCCGCATACGTCATTGCCCCGCGCGGAGGACTGTCCCAATTCGAAGACTCCTCCTCATGCGGCCGAGGAATGCGGCCTACTTCCTGTTGAAATCTGAGGATGCATTCGTGAATCCTTCAAGACGGAGGCTATCCCAGAATTCATAGCGCCAGCAGAGATTTCGCCGGGGTGGGGGTGGATTTTCTGCGTGCAGGGTCGGGACTGCTAAGTGTTGTTGAGTCATCAGCTCGTTTTGACAACAACCTCCACGCGAATATTCATTCAACCTTTATTTAGTCATCTCAAACAACCTCAGCTCGAATATATCTCATTAAAATTTAACTACAGAAACGACAAAAAAAATGTGTTAGCTGAATATATATTAGTGTTTCTGAGTTTACTGTTTTTGAAGAACTAATTACAAATCAGCTTATTTTACACGCGCGTAGCAAGGATTTTCTGAGTGGCAATCGTTTAAAAGACAGAGTGGACCTATGAAAGGCAAGTTGCCCAGTAGCTCAAATGGTTAAGCATCCTGTGGTTGGCGCAGAGTTACTTTTCTCGAAGCTGGTTCGAATCTCACTCGGTACGGTTAAAACTTATTTTACGTTTGTCTTTTATTGGATAAAAAAAGAAGGAGTTTCACAAACTCCTTTTTAATCTTAGTCCTCATTTTTTTATATAATCTGTTAATAGGTGATTTTATTATAATCAGATTTAATCAATTTTCATAATAACAATTGTAATGATTTATGTAACTATGTGTTGAAAGTGTTTTATGACAAAAGGTAATCTCTTGCAATGCATGTCCTGAAAAGTATAACTTGTGATCACGTGCTGGAAAGTACAACTTGTGATCTCTTACTGGAAAAAAGTAGTGAAACTAACTGACCAGAATTGTGTCATCCATCTGCCTGGTGACTCACCCGGCCTCGAGCAAAGAGCAAATTCATTTCCTAATAAGGGAACATGTAGCTTCAAGCAGAAATAGAACAGAGCAACAAGTTTGCCTGGAGACTGACAAAGCATGTAGACATAGCCAATCAAAGACCTGCTATTCCCCCCTCCTAGGGAGAAGGTGTGGCCAAGATTTCTATTTAACCGTCCTGTTACGACAGGACGGGGCTGTCTGTCAAGGAGCTACCCAGCTGTTATGATGCTGTAGAGTTGGAGCAGAGCTGCTCCACTGAAGACCAAGGCGTGGCCCAGATCGACTCGTTGCTGACAGAGGAATCAAGCGTCCTGTGGAAAGACTTATTTTCTTCTTTTCTCAAACACTGAGGAAGGACTGGAGAGTTTTTACCTAGACAGCCAGGACGACGCAAAACTTGCTTCTTCAGATCAGACCAGCAGGGAGTCAGAGGTGAGCTTCAGTCCCCAGGGACTGGAGGAACTGCTTCAGGTTTTCCCTCTCGGTCCCCAGGGACTTTGAGGAAAAAGGGATGCCTGCAAGACACCTTACTGGACCTGGTTTTCAGCTAGATTTAAATCAAATTAGACTAAATGCGGACAGAGCTATAGCTGATAGGGAGTTTAATTATTTTAGTGACTTATTTGCTCGAGGTTGCCTGAGGCCCGTAAGGGCTTTGGGGAGATACATCCATTGGGTAAGGTTTTAAGTAAAACTCTAAATCCTGATCCATAAGGTCAGGTGAGACGTGTGATTGCAGAAGACTACTCTAACTTTGATTCTTAAAATCAGATGAGATGGAAATGTGAGAGTGTACTCTAAACTCTAGCTCATAAAGCTGGATGAGGAATTTTCCTATGATTAAGCGCTCTAATTCTGGTCCATAAGACTGGATGGGTCCTGGGAGTGTTAACTGTGTGACATCAATGAGACGACTCTCTGAGCCTCTCCAGCCTGGACTCCAGAAAAGAACCTTCCTCAAGGACTCCATGCAGATTGAGCAGCTTAACATCGAGTCTGAAGATTGTTTGGTGGATTAATACTTTTTCTTTACCTATAATCATAATAATTAATTGTACTGTTATGCTGTAACGCTGATCCTTCCCTGTAAAATAATTAATTAAAATAAACAAAACGTATAATTCTTGACTTTTATTATTCAACTACTTGTCCATGGAAATGTAAGTTTGGTTCACAAAGATAACATCAAATATTAGGAGGTTTTTAAGGGTTAAACATTAGCACCTAAGGTTATATAAAAACAACACCCCAGGGTCCTATCACCTGGATCCTAAAATCCACTGGGTCAGTAACAATAGCGAGCTTAAACAAAGGGGAAGCTTCCGTTAACACGAGTTGCCTTGTGCTAGCCTCTCCGGTCCCTAGCAGCTAAGGCGGAGGGAGGCGTAAGGTGTAAAAAGTGGGTGTGACTCGTGGATGCTAGGAAGTGAATTTGCCCAGATGAATTCCCCTATTAACAGCCTTTAGTCGGAGCAGTCCCAACATAGTTACAGGTAACACCCGAACTCCGGGACCGGTTCAATAGACCCTGTTAGTAGGTAGGCTGCAGTGAGGGCGTGTCATGCACCTTGTGATTACCTCGCTGAATTTCAGATAAGCAAACATCAATTAACGTCATGTGCAAGGACTTGCCACTGCAGCCTCAGGAAAACAGCTCCTCTATGTGTGAAGTCAAGAAACCAACTGCTTCCTCATGTGAAAGTCACAGAGACTAAATACTGATCACTAATGAGACAAGAGGAAGACACCTGTGGACAATTAAGAAGAGAATTAGGTGAGGAACAGGTGACATCCTCTCAGTCTGACCTTGTCCATGGTCCGTTTTTGTTTGTTCCATCTCTTTGCCTCAGTTTTGATTAACTCCCTTTCCATGTTTGACACCACAGTGACCATGCTTTTGTCATTCCACCTTACAATCAGCTTATCTGCCTCAACCAGATATTCAGCATTTCCTCTGGGTGTCTTCTTGAAGGTCTTGGGTTCTGTGAAAGGAACCTTGTGGAGCTGAGCTTGTTGCATTGTGCCACAGCTGCCATAGCCTCTCAGGATCATCTCATCCACCAGGGACAGGGTTGTGAAGAGGTTGTCATGGTAAAACTTGACTCCAGGTGGAACTTCAGCTTTCTCTGCCAGGCCAAGAACCACACTTGGTCCCTGACCAAGTCCAGTTTCCACCAGATCTGTGAGGCTTCCTACTAGGGGTGTAACGGTACGCTAAAATCATATTTCGGTTCGGTTCAATTACAAGGAGGGCTCGGTTCGGTTTATTTTCGGTACAAACAAAAAAAAAGACAAAATAAAGACTTACAAAATGTTTATTTTGAAAATATGCCAAAAATACATTTGTATCGTATTGTAGTAATGAATAAAAGTGACCCATTTGGATGATGTTTTAAATAAACAGCACTCTACAATAAACTATATTAACAATAATAAAAATCTTAATAAATACAATAACAGTCAGAACCAGAACAATAAGCAGCAACAGACTGTTTACAATCTAATTACTCAAGTTTTTGTCCAGTAGCAACAGTGTGGCTGTATTTGTCCTCATTACTCACAACCTCTTCTTGGTGGGAGAGGTCCTGGAACAGTTCAGAGTTCAGTTCAGTCATCACACACTTCTTAGCTGCAGCAGTTGATCTCTGGTGGATTTCTGTCCCTGAATTGGAAGAAGAGCAGCTACCTCTGTCCAAGACGAAATAAAACACAGAGGTAAAAAAAAAAAGTTAATAAGATTATGATTTTAAATAATAATAAATAAATTATAAATAATAATTATAATAAAAGAACAATACCTCTTGAACGGTTGAATTTCCCACTCATCATCAGGGCGTCAGCTCCAGGACTTGTTGACATCAGTTTTAGTTTTTTCATAAAGAGCTGAACTTTTTGACTTAAGTGTTGACATGATGAATGTCTCATAGCGAGGATCAGTAACTTTAAAGCCTGCGCATAAACAACATTCAGACAGATTCAAAGATTTAAAAACTCATACAGTTTGCGTTATTGCTCTGGACCGACCTGAATTACCTGATGAAGTAATTTTTATGCAGCTGTTGTTGTTAGCGCTGTTTGTTTGTAACAAGCTGCTGTTTCTTTGTTCACGTTCGGGTGACGTCGTTTCCAGCGCGTTCACGTTAGACGTGTTGCTGCAGATCCAGTCTTGTAAAACACGTCCACACAGCTTTGAATGTGTGCTCATCAAAAAAGCCATTACGTTCCCAAACAGAAGACAGCACACGACATGCTAACAGCTAAATGCTGCGCGTGATTTGCGTGCTGCGAGAAAATAGCTCCGTGCTGAAACGCGCCCAGGAAATTTAGTTCTGCGGTGCATATATTCCCTCGTTAATAACGTTCAATGAGTGAAAAAATAACCGAAACGGTACGCAGGTGGACCGAACCGAACGTGCTGTACCGAAACGGTTCGGTACACCCACTTGTACCGTTACATGCCTACTTCCTACATATGGCTCCATCTGATGGACAAACCCAGAGGAGGATGCTAAGCTCCATATTTTATACCCAAAACGAATAGGCTTCTCTCTAAAAAACTATTTGCACCAATGCCTTCCAAAATACTCAATCATCATCTCATCTACTGCCAAATGTTCTGCTATTGTTGTTGTCTACTAAATGAACAAAATACATTATCTACTCATGTTGTCTACTAAATGAACAAAATACATTATCTCATCAAACCTGTTCCTCCGCCTGGCATCTTTTACAGCAGTGTTGCTGACATCATAATCATCTGACCAGAGAAGATGCCGCCTTGGGACTATGTTGTATCCACTGATCAACAGAATACCATAGAATATCAGAAGCTCATCCTCAGTCAGGTTGAGTGTTTTCTTTTTTGTTCGGCATAGAGATTGGCCATTTCCAGTGTGACATCTCTCAGGGACTTGGATAGAATGTGAGGAAGACATGCACTGGATCATCAGATGTGAAGCCAGGATCAAGTTGTTTTTGGACATAACGAGGGATCTGATAATTTTTGTTGCCTTGTGCTGGTGCTTTTTCTGCAATCTTGATTTTTTTTTTTTAATTTCCTGTCGTGGTTCTTAATTTATTTGAACATGGGCCCAACGATCTGAATGGTCACCATTGGGGGAATTTGGCAGTTGAATATCTGAATTGGGTAGAAAGCCTTCACCTTTCAGTAATCTCGATGGGAGACGGTTATGGTCACCAGTAGCCTCATCATCCTCCTTTAACTTGCAACCATTGAGAGAAAATACAACCACTTTATTTTTCTGTTTAATGTGACCTGCCCAGGTCAAAAGATCATAATAATAATAATAATGATAATGAATTTAATTTATAATGCACTTTTCATTAATGAAAATCTCAAAGTGTTACAAAGTGCAACAAAATTAAAGGTCAAATAAAACAAGTGATAAAACAAGTAAAACCAATAACAGTATCAACCAAGGTTAAAGATAGAATCATGAGGAGGCAGAGTAGGCTCAGTTGAAAAGAAAGGTCTTCAAGCCGCTCTTAAAGTTAACCAGTGACTGTGGAGCTCTCAGGTATTCACGAAGAGAGTTCCAAAGGCGGGGGGCAGCCACACTGAAAGCCCAGTCTCCCATGGTCCTTAATTTGGTTCTCGGAATGTGAAGTAGATTACTGTTCTGTGACCGTAGAGACGGGGTGGATGAATATGGTGCAAGAATTTCCTTTAGATAATCTGGTAAAGTTCCGTGTAAGCATTGGTGTGTAATGAGAGCAGTTTTGTACTGAATTCTGTAGGTGACAGGAAGCCAATGGAGGTTATGGAGAATGGGTGTAATATGTTCAAATTTACGAACTCTCAACAAAATCCTTGCTGCACTGTTTTGAATATATTGAAGCTTCTGAAGGTATTTACCAGGGATTCCAATAAACAGGGAGTTGCAGTAGTCGAGCCTGGAGGAGACAAAGGCATGGACGAGTTTCTCAGCATCATAAAAAGTTAGAGATGGGCAAAGTCTGGAGACGTTTCGAAGATGGAAGAAACAAGTTTTAAACAGAAGCTTAATGTGATTTTCAAATGTAAGATGAGAGTCCATTTTAACTCCAAGATTTGTAACAGAGGTGGAGAGGGGGATGTCTTGTCCAGAAAAGGAATTTGTTGTTATAATTGATGTTTGTATCTATTTGTATCATAAATTTGATATGTTCTAATTAGTTTTAACTGTCCATAAGCAGATGCTAAACATAGTTGATAATTATTGAAAATAGATATATTGATCAAGTGATAAAGAAAAAAGCTGAGGCACAAACTTCTCCCAAATATTGAAATTTTATTCTAGCAGATACAGAAAAACACAAAGATTTAAAGGTTTGGATAAAGTCTATGAGGTACCTATAAAAATATATCTGTTAAATTAAACCAATATCTGATCTTAAAATCAAATGACACAAGAGTTGGCTTTGAACGTTCAACAATTATATACAGTACTTGCAGGGGTAGAAAAACAACTGCACAAGCCCACACACGTGCACAGACACGTTAGCCTGGTAAAACCATACCCTTGTCCTTTACTTCGCTTCGTACTAGGGTCTGGGACTTCTCCCATAGACAAGGATTTCTCTGGTAGATTTTTGACCGGACAAATCAGAGAATAGAAGGAGGAGTTTTGTTAGTTTAGCCTGGCGAGGTCCAGGGCAGGCTAAACTATTCAGATAAATAGCTCAGAAACCACTCGGTGGATATTTTTTCTGCTACCAGTGTGTAATTATATGGCTCTAATTTACTGACTGTTGGCCTGGATGAAACATTTGAGATAAAATTCGATTTTTTATAATTTATTTTCGTAGCGCACCCGAGGCTGTTTGGAAAATGTCAAACCGAAACAATTTAAATCCAGCAGATTTGACCATTTCGTGAATTGATTTAGGAACTGTTAAGCTCAGGAACACTTCTGATATAACGTCAGCTAAGAAATATATTTTTTCTCAGCAAAGAAATAATAGTTTTTTACCTTGTTTTCTTGAAAATTCCTTCGTGGCGGCAGCCATTTTAACTGACGACGTCAGTCGACGTCGTTCAAAACTCCGCCTTCTGTTCTCTGATTGGTCCGGTCAAAAATCTACCGGAGAAATCGTTGTCTATGGGAGAAGTCCCAGACCCTAGTACGAAGCGAAGTGAAGGACAAGGGTCTGGTTTTAACCAGGCTACAGACAGGTGCACACACACGTGAATGCACACACATAAACTGGCTATTGGAATGTGGAATGTCACCTCTCTGGTGATTTTTCATCCATTCAACCTTTATTTGTACAGGTTAATCCCAACGAGCCGCTGGGACTCGGGGAGCCCTGGATCGCGTCTCTGTTTTTTGCAGATGATGTGGTCCTATTGGATTCATCAGGTCATGATCTACAGCTTTCATTGGAGCGTTTCACAGCCGAGTATGAAGTGACCGAGATGAGGATCTTTGCCTCCAAATCCGAGGCCATGGTCTTGAGCTGGAAAAGGGTAGAGGCAGCCGTGGCACAGTGGTAATGGCAGTCGACCCCCAATCGGAAGGTCGGAGGTTCGAGTCCCGCATCCGCCCACCATGTGTCGTTGTGTCCCTGGGCAAGACACTTAACCCCAAGTTGCTCCCGGTAGGTCTGGATAGCGCCCTACAAGGCAGGCTACCACTAACGGTGTATGAATGTGTATATGAATGGGTAGATGGCTCGTATTGTAAAGCACTTTGGGGCTCCTCAGAGGGGGCTGGAAGGCGCTTTATAAATAAGCTCTTCTTCTTCTTCTTCTCCTTTCGGCTTTTCCCTTTTCAGGGGTCGCCACAGCGAGTCATCCTCCTCCACCTCACTCTGTCCTCTGCATCCTCTGTCCTCACTCCAACTACCTCCATGTCCTCTCTAACTGCATCCATATATCTCCTCTTTGGTCTCCCTCTTTGTCTTTTTCCTGGCAGCTGCATTTCTAACATCCTTCTACCAATATACCCACTGTCCCTCCTCTGGACATGTCCAAACCATCTCAGTCTGGCCTCCCTAACTTTATCTCCCAGTTGTTTAACATGTGCTGTACCTCTGATGATCTCATTCCTGATCTTATCCATCCTTGTCACTCCTAAGGAGAACCTCAGCATCTTCATTTCTGCTACTTCCAGTTCTTTCTCCTGTCTTTTTGTCAATGCCACTGTCTCCAGACCATACAACATAGCTGGTCTCACCACTGTCTTGTAAACTTTTCCTTTGACCTTTGCTGACACCTTTTTGTCACAAATCACTCCTGAAACTTTTCTCCATCCACTCCATCCTGCCTGGACTCTCTTTTTCACCTCTTTACCACATTCCCCATTTTCCTGGACAGTGGACCCCAAGTACTTATAATAATAATAATAATAATAATCAATTCAATTTATAACGCACTTTTCATTACTGAAAATCTCAAAGTGCTACACATATATTGAATGCTACACACATTCATAAACCGGTGGCGGCAGACTACCATGCAAGGTGCTTTCCAGTCCTACCGGGAGCAACTCAGGGTTAAGTGTCTTGCCCAAGGACACAACGACACATGGTGCGGGTCCCGGGAGTCGAACCGCCAACTTTCCGATCGGGAGACGACTGCCCTTACCACTACCCCACGGCCGCCCTACTTGAAGTCCTGCACCTTTGTGACCTCTGCTCCTTGTAGCCTCACTGTTCCACTGGCCTCCCTCTCATTCACACACATGTACTCTGTCTTACTACGGCTGACTTTCATTCCTCTTCTTTCAAGTGCATACCTCCACCTCTCCAAGTTCTCTTCCACCTGTTCCCTATTCTCACCACAGATCACAATGTCATCTGCAAACATCATAGTCCATGGGGATTCCTGCCTGACCTCATCTGTTAGTCGGTCCATCACCAGAGCAAACAAGAAGGGGCTCAGAGCCGATCCTTGATGCAATCCCACCGCCACCTTGAAGCTATCTGTCACTCCCACAGCACATCTCACCACTGTCCTGCTGTCCTCATACATGTCCTGTACCAGTCTAACATACTTTTCTGCCACTCCAGATTTCCTCATGCAATACCACACCTCTTCTCTTGGCACCCTGTCATATGCTTTTTCTAAATCCACAAACACACAATGGAGTTCTTTCTGACCCTCTCTGTACTTCTCTATCAACATCCTCAAAGCAAAGATGGCATCTGTGGTGCTCTTTCTTGGCATGAAACCATACTGCTGCTCACAGATAGTCACCTCTTGTCTAAGCCTTCCTTCCACAACTCTCTCCCAGATCTTCATTGTGTGGCTCATCAACTTAATTCCCCTGTAGTTGCTACAACTCTGTACATCACCCTTGTTCTTAAAAATGGGAACCAGCACACTTCTTCTCCATTCTTCAGGCATTTTCTCACCCTCAAATATTCCATTAAATATTTGAGTCAAAAACCTCACTGCCATCTCTCCAAGACATTTCCAAACCTCCACTGGTATGTCATCAGGTCCTACTGCCTTCCCCTTCTTCATTCTTTTCAGAGCTTTCCGGACTTCACCCTCACTAATCTTTCCCACTTCCTGGTCCACAGTTTCTATTACCTCCACTCTTCTTTCTCTTTCATTCTCTTCATTCATTAGCTCCTCAAAGTAATCCTTCCATCTTCCCATCACACTCTCCTCACTTGTTAGAACATTCCCATTCCCATCTTTAATAAGCCTAACCTGCTGCACATCCTTTCCAGCCTGATCCCTCTGTCTTGCCAATCGGTACAAGTCCTTCTCGCCCTCTTTAGTGTCCAGTCTCCCATATAACTCATTGTACGCCCTCTGCTTTGCCTTAGCTACTTCCCTCTTTGCTCTATGTCCCATCTCCTTATATTCCTGTCTCCGCTCTTCAGTCCTCTCACAGTCATATTTCTTCTTGGCTAATCTCTTTCTTTGAATGGCGTCCTGCACTTCACTATTCCACCACCAGGTTTCCTTATCATCCATTCTCTGTCCAGATGACACACCAAGTACCTTCCTACCTGTCTCTCTAATTACTGTTGCTGTAGTAGCCCAGTCACTTGGAAGCTCTTTCTTACCACCCAGAGCCTTTAACAGCTCGTCTCTGAATTTCTCACAACATTCTTCCTTCTTTAGCTTCCACCATTTGGTCTTCTTCTCTGGTTTTACTCTTTTTCTCTTCTTCGCAACAACAGTCATTCTACACACAACCATCCGATGCTGTCTGGCCACGCTCTCCCCTGCTACAACCTTACAGTCTCCAATCTCTCTCAGGTTTCCTCTTCTACACAGAATGTAATCGACCTGTGTACTCCTTCCTCCACTCTTATAGGTCACTCTATGTTCCTCCCTCTTTTGGAAATAGGTATTGACTATAGCCATTTCCATTCTCTTGGCAAAATCCACCACCATCTGTCCTTCCTGGTTTCTTTCCTTGACACCAAACCTACCCATCACTTCCTCATCCCCTCTGTTTCCTTCACCAACATGTCCATTCAGGTCTGCTCCAATCACCACTCTTTCCTCCCTGGGAATACTCTCTATCACTTCATCCAAATCTTTCCAAAATTTATCTTTCTCCTCCCCATCACATCCAACCTGTGGAGCATAACCACTTACTATGTTTAGCATCAGACCTTCTACTTCTACCTTTAGACACATCACCCTATCTGACACTCTCTTCACCTCTACTACATTCTTTGCCAACTCCTCCTTCAGGACCACCCCTACTCCATTTCTCTTTCTATCCACACCATGGTAAAACAGTTTGAACCCTGCTCCAATACTGCGAGCCTTGCTGCCCTTCCACTTGGTCTCTTGGACACATAAAACATCTACCTTTCTTCTCTGCATCATGTCAGCCAGCTCTCTACCTTTGCCTGTCATTGTCCCCACATTTAGAGTTGCAACCCTCAGTCCTACATTCTTCACTTTCCTCCTCTCCCTCTGTCTCCTGACACGTTTTCCTCCTCGGCGTCTTCGACTAACAGTAGTACAATTTCCGCCGGCACCCTGTTTGTCAACAGCACCGGTGGCGGACGTTGTTAACCCGGGCCTCGACCGATCCGGTATGGTTTCACTTTGATGAACTCGCATTATGGTTTTGGCAAGTGTTTTACATCGGATGCCATTCCTGACACAACCCTCACCATTTACCCGGGCTTGGGACCGGCACAAGAGATACACTGGCTTGTGCTCCCTAGTGGCTGGCTTTATAAATATGCTCCATTTACCATTTACCATTTAGAGTTCCTTCTCCCTGTCGGGGAGGAGGTTCTGCCCAAGTGGAGGAGTTGAAGTATCTTGGTATCTTGTTCACAAATGAGGGAAAATGGAGCAAGAGATCGATAGGTGGATAGGTACGGCGGCTGCAATGAAGCGGGCGCTGTACCGGTCTGTCGTGGTGAAGAGAGAGCTGAGTCAAAAGGCAAAGCTCTCAATTTACCGATCGATCTACGTTCCCACCCTCATCTATGGTCATGAGCTTTGGGTTGTGACCGAAAGAACGAGATCTCAGATACAAGCGGCTGAAATGAGTTTTCTCCGCAGGGTGTCTGGACTCTCCCTTAGAGATAGGGTAAGAAGCTCAGTCATCCGGGAGGGACTCGGAGTAGAGCCGCTGCTTCTCCACATCGAGAGGATCTGTATCTGAATCATTTTACCCATGCTAGTAGCACGGCTAATAAATGCAACGAAGGATCAAGTGTAGATGATCATCAGCATGGAGGTGACCAACAGATCTGTTGTGGAGATGTGAGAAGAGCAGAGAAGAATCTGCTGGCTGCAAACTCTAGAAGACATTTAGCGTGCAAACGCTACGGCTTCTCTCTCTCCCGACAACACTGTGTTTTTGTCTTTTTTGTCCTGCATGCCGCAATGTGCCGGCACGTCTTCGTCATGTCTACGTGTTCAAGAACGCAAGTATAGCCGTGAGTTCCTGCTTGATGTCGGAAAAAACGCTCATTTGGGAATAAACAGAGAGCTCGAGGAGAAGCTACGAGACTGCGGCCTGCTCTTGAAGCCAACACCGAGCCTCCCTTCATCGCGCCCGCAGTGGAAACGCCACAAGCGGCGTGACAGAAAACAGAAGCGGGGTAAGCGCAGAGGTATCGGAGCTAGGCTAGCAGCTAGCCCACACAAGCCAGCTATTCCATCCATGGTTTTGGCTAATGTACGCTCCTTGGACAATAAACTGGATTATATACGCCTGCTACGAACGACACAAAAGACTGTGAGAGACTGTTGTGTGTTTGTATTCACGGAAACGTGGCTTAACAACAACGTTCCGGACCACGCTATTCAGCTCGAGCGGCTAACATGCTACAGAGCGGACCATGCACTCAACGAGGGAGGTAAGACACGCGGAGGGGGGCTGTGTGTTTATATCAACAACGCATGGTGTCTGGATGCTGCTGTGGTCTACAAACACTGCTCACCTTTAGTGGAGTTTATGACTATTAAATGCAGATCATTCAATTTACCGAGGGAATTTACAGCTGTAATGATTGTTGCTGTATATATTCCTCCAAGCTCCAACAGCAAAGTTAGAGGTGAGGCGCTGAATGAACTATATCTGCACATCAGTGAGCAACAAACAGCCCACCCTGATGCTTTTTTCCTCACGGCTGGTGATTTCAACCAAGCAGATTTAAAGAGTGTATTTCCAAAAACCTACAGAAAAATAAACTTCCCAACAAGAGGCAGAAATACACTGGACCAAGTTTACACCACCATTAAAGTAGCATACAAGGCCCTCCCCCTCCCCCACATCGGCGCTTCTGATCATATCTGTGTTATTCTAAAGCCAGCATACAGACCACTGGTGAAAGTCACAAAACCAGTTAGCAAGCAGATACGAGTGTGGCCAGAGGGGTCTTCAGAGGCACTCCAGGACTGTTTTGACACCACAGATTGGAGCATGTTCAAAAAAGCTGCTACCACAAACAACAACACATGTCTCCAGGAGTACTCAGACACTGCATGTTCATACATCACCAAGTGCATTGATGATGTAACCAACCTCAAAACCATCACTGTTCGGGCAAATCAGAAGCCATGGCTGACAGCAGAGGTTTACAGACTCCTGAGAGCCAGGAATGCTGCCTTCACAGCGGGAGATCAGGTGGGCCTGAGGATAGCCAGAAACAACCTGGCCCGGGGCATCAGGAAAGGCCAAGAAGCAGTATTCCAGGAAAATAGCTCACCGCTTCAAGGACAGCAAGGATACACAGAGTCTGTGGCAGGGAATACAGACCATCACAAACTACAAACCATCCCCACAGACCTGTGACAACACAACCTCTACGCTGAATGAACTGAATGACTTCTTTGCTCAGTTTGAGGCATGTAACAGCACACCTGCACAAAAACTCAACCCTTCTCCCGATGACCAGGTGCTGGCGCTGTCCTCAGACAGCGTGAGGCAATCATTCATCAAGATCAACGCCCGGAAAGCTTCTGGTCCTGACAACATACCTGGTCGTGTGCTGAAGGACTGTGTAGGAAAACTCGCAGCGGTCTTCACGGACATCTTTAACATCTCACTGAGTCAGGCCCCCACCTGTTTCAAAGCCACCACCATCATCCCTGTCCCAAAGAAGGCAACGCCCGCATGCCTCAATGACTATCGTCCAGTAGCACTCACCCCCATCCTGATGAAGTGCTTCGAACGGCTAGTCATGAAAAGCATCACATCTGTCCTCCCTGCCTCCCTGGATCCCTTCCAATTTGCATATCGGCCTAATCGCTCAACCGACGATGCCATCTCCTCTGCCCTCCACACAGCTCTCACACATCTGGACACGAAAGACTCCTATGTCAGAATGTTGTTCATCGACTTCAGCTCGGCATTCAACACCATCATCCCCCAACAGCTCATCCTTAAACTGGACAGTCTGGGGCTGAACACCTCAATGTGTAACTGGCTGCTAGACTTCCTGACCGGGAGACCACAGGCAGTACGGGTCGGGAATAACACATCCAGCACCATCACATTGAATACAGGAGCCCCACAAGGATGTGTGCTGAGCCCCCTTCTATTCACCCTGCTAACACACGACTGCACACCATCATACAGCTCCAACCACTTCATCAAGTTTGCGGACGACACAACAGTGGTGGGTCTCATCAGCAACAACGATGAGACGGACTACAGGAACGAGGTGAGCCGCCTGGCCTTGTGGTGCGGACACAACAATCTCACTCTCAACGTGGAGAAGACAAAGGAGATTGTTGTGGACTTCAGGAAGAGGGATGCCCAACATGCCCCTCTGACCATCAACAGCACCGCAGTGGAGAGAGTAGACAGCACCAAGTTCCTGGGAGTGCACGTCTCAGAGGACCTGTCCTGGAGCAGGAACACTGCATCACTGGCCAAGAAGGCTCACCAGCGTCTCTACTTTCTCCGCAAGCTGAAAAGGGCTGGAGCTTCAACCCCCATCATGTGCACCTTCTACAGAGGTGCCATAGAAAGTGTCCTGACCAGCTGCATCACTGTGTGGTTTGGTGCATGTACTGCATCCTGCCGCAAGAGCCTCCAGCGCATCGTGAGAGCAGCTGAGAAGATCGTCGGCACCTCCTTCCCCTCACTGCAGGACTTACACAGCAACCGCCTCACTCGGAAAGCCCTCTGCATGGCAGGTGATCCCACACACCCACTACACAGCTGCTTCAGACTGCTGCCATCAGGGAGGAGACTGAGGAGTCTCCAGGCTCGAACCAGCAGACTAAATGACAGCTCTGTTCATCAGGCAGTCAGGATGCTAAACACTCTGCCTGCTCTGCCCTCCCTCCCACTTGTACTGCCTTAATCACAAAAAACTTTCACACACCACCACACAACACAAAGATTTTAACACTGGACTCTGTGTCATCAAAACGGGTTATTCACTCAACTCACGGTCATGTGCTCATTCAGTTTGCACTACTTCTTATATTTGCACTAATGTTTGTATTACATTACTGCCTATAGTCATACTACTGTTTACATTCACTGTTTACATTTATTACTACTGTTTTCATTCAATACTACTGTTTACATTTATTACTACTGTTTACATTTACACTACTTTTTATATCTACACTACTGCTGATATATATATATATTATTTTTTACTAGCCTTATTGCATATGCCACTTTACCTCTATACCAATATCAACTACCTCATACATATACTGTGTACATAAACTTCATATGCTGCTTTGTCACTCTATTACAAATGTCAATGCCAGAACTTTCATTTTATTTTATAGATATACTTTTTACACTTTTATACTACTATGCAAAAAACTCAGGACAGTATTACACTTTTATTATTTCATTTTATGCTTATGTTTATTAAATGTTTTAGTGTTTTAGTGTTTAAATGTTTACTGTTGCACCGAGGGACTGAGAGAAATGCAATTTCAATCCTGTGTATGTCCTGTACATATTGCAGTTCTGACAATAAAGTTGACTTTGACTTTGACATTGAGCTTCTGTTTTGTCAAGTTTCAATTCACTGGATCACTCAGGCGGCCGCACTGACCACATGTCCATCCATCTGTCCATCTGTCCATCTGTTCATCCATCTGTCCATCCATTTAACCATACAGCTGTCCATCCATCTGTTCATCCTTTGGCTATATGTCTGTTCGTTCAGACATCCATCCATTCGTCAGTCTGTCTGTCAGTTTGTTGTTTGTTTGTCAATCAATTCTTCCATCCATCCATCCATCCATCCATCCATCCATCGATCTATCTATCCATCCATCCATCCATCCATTCATCCATTCATCAGTCTGTCTGTCAGTTTGTTGTTTGTTTGTCAATCCATTCTTCCATCCATCCATCCATCCATCCATCCATCCATCCATCTATCCATCCATCCATCCATCCATCCATCCATCCATCTATCATCCATCTATCCATCCATCCATCCATCCATTCATTCATCCATCAGAGGCAACAAGCTCCTCCTGGGGAATCTCAAGGTGTTCCTGCTCCAGTGAGTTCTGGTTCGGAGACTTAGGTTCCAGGTGCCACCTCTGCCGACTCCTTCCACAACAGAAGCAGCACTTTTACTCTGAACTCCCCCGGATGACAGAGCTCTGCACCCTATCTCCAAGGCTGAGCCCAGCCCCCATGAAGGAGGTTCATTTATGCTGCCTGTATCCAGAATCTCCTTCTTTCAGTCCTAACTTCATGACCACGGTGAAGGAGGAATCAAAGCCAGGCCAGCGGAGCTCTTTGCTTTTCTACTCGGCCCTTTCATGACTCTCAGATACTTGAACTCCTCTGCATGAGGCAGAGACTCATAACCAGGAGGGAGCTTCAAGCTCCATCAGGGCTCAAAGCACTTGATGGTCAAGCGTTGGCTTCTGGGGCCCAAAAAGATCACAGTTGCTGGAACACGACCCACCGTTGTTTTGTGCAGAGCCGACGAGAGTTGAGACGGTAAAGCGCCAGTAGAGTCACCTTCCTGAAGCTACAAGCTGCAGAGAGATCAGGGTGCACCCCAGGTGGCAGGTGAGGCCTAGGTGTGCCAGTTCCTGGTGACACACTCCAGCTCTTTGTATACGTGAACATCACCAACACCTGTGATGCAGACAGTGTGTGGTGAAACTATACTTTGGCTCTACAGAAAGTGATGACCTCATCCTCCAACATTTTGTTCCCATGGTGACAAGTCTGACTGCAGCTGGTGATAAAGGTCAGAGACTGTCCATGAATTGGTTTTACAGAATGACAACATCAGTTGCTGAGATGACTTCTTCTGTTCAAATCAACTCGACCCTGGTGCCATCAGGTTCTATAAACCTAAACTGACACTGGATTTAAAGAACTGCAGCTTCTGCGCTTAAAAACTAATGAGTTGTTTTCACAACTGCAACAATTTATCACCCATCGCCATAAAGGGCAGGTGATCGTGTGTGTGTGTGGTAACTTGTCTGTTTAATATCTCATGAAGCAGTCAGCAGATTTTAATTAAACGCTCTGAACAGAATCACTGGATGTTCATCTACAACTGATTAGCTTTTAGAGCCAGCCAGATTTAAAATGGCTGCCACAGCCTGACCTCACCAAACACAAAAATGTCTACACTGAGCTGTAGATTCAGCTCCCGGAGACTTTGTTTAAAACATTTTCAGAGAACGTCATGGTGACATGCGTTCCTTCAAGGAATTATCATTTTTAAATAAAATATTGTGTTTTCTGTGAATATGGGACAAAGTTCTCAACAATTAAAACAGACATAATGTAAAAACAATAACCATGTATTATTCTTTCAGTGATTTAAATGCTTAATACATTTGTCTTCATAAAATAAATAAGTCTTGTTAACTCGTTCATATAGAAATATAGTAAATAAAAAGTTTTTGCTGTTAATGTACCAACTGGACAGTTTGGTGGAGGGTGCTGCCCCCTGCTGGTCATTTTGACACTGCAGATGCTGCAAAATGCAGAAGCTGCTCATCAATAAATTGTGCACAGTAAGTGTGCTGACTCAGTCACATCAACACACATCCAAGGATCCACACATCGTGTCCGCGTGCATTTGTATTTCAACATTTAGAGGAATAACACTTCTCTCACACAGAGACTGTGGAGTTACTGACTGACTCAGGATTTATTTTCTTTTACCAGACCTCAGTTATAACTTAAGGCCACATTTATAGAAATATACACTGTTTTCCTGCATTGTTCAGTCAAAGACTCAACCTGTTTCCACAAACAGAAAGCAAACGTGCACTTTTCACTAGGGATGGGGCAGATCCGATCCAGTATCGGTATCGGTATCCGATACCAGCATTATTTAAGTATCGGGTATCGGATCAAACCTGCCGATACTTTTCCGATCCAGCTTCAAAGAGCACTTGTGTTCAATCACAATCTGTGACTGCCCTTTATAACATTGTGTGAGATAAACCCAATGAAGACACTCTTAAGCCTTACAATAAGGGGGTTCCCTATTGTAAGGCTTAAGAGTGTCTTCATTGGGTTTATCTCACACAATGTTAAAATGAATGGTTTGGGTGCAAAAGTTTCATTATACAGAGTCATAGCCTGGTTTAAACCAGACCCTTGTCCTTCACTTCGCTTTGGACTAGGGTCTGGCATCTCTGCCATAGACAACGATTTCTCCTGGAGATTTTTGAATGGACCAATCAGAGAACAGGAGGCAGAGTTTTGTTAGTTTAGCCTGGCGAGGTCCAGGCTATCAGATAAATTGCTCAGAAACCACTCGGTGGATATTTTTTCTGCCACCAGTGTGTAATTATATGTCTTTAATTTACTGACTGTTGGCCTAGATGAAACATTTGAGATAAAATTCGATTTTTTATCATTTATTTTCGTAGCGCACCCGAGGCTGTTTGGAAAATATCAAACCGAAACTATTTAATATCCAGCAGATTTGACCATTTCGTGA